>JAODAL010017994.1:0-76014 GCA_025379985.1 Phyllomedusa bahiana | reverse complement strand
TTCTTTTGTTTTCATTCTTATTATTATGATACCAAAATATGTCATTAGTGCTATTTTTTACTTTCATTGCTTAGTACTTTTCTTATCTGTAGTATAGATGCCTTATATTATTTCTTTGTGTGTCGAGTAGTATCTCATCTAATGGACAGTTATTATATGTTTTTCTCATTGTAAAATTTAATAAAAATTATGTTTACAAAAAAAAAACTATACCAGCTCACCCAATAGATGCCAGTCGCCAGGTTGTCCGTGCACGTATTCCGCCTGGAGTCCGCGTGGAGATTCCTGAACTTTTTCCTGAACTTTTTACAAAGTGATTGATACAGCACCAGAGGACAAAAGCCTGGCTAAAATTCCAAAGGCTTTATTATAATCAAAAAGTATGAAAATACATGTAGCATCCCCCCAAAAAATAGACCAAGTGCGATTAACGCGTTAAAACTGCTGGATGCAGGGTGTGTTAACCACTGAAGAACAGATTGGCGACGCTCTTCGGTACTGAGATTCATAGGCAACCGACCAAGCGATGACAGGCCTGACAGTTCTGTAACTGACGATGCGCTAGCTTGTGTGTTGTTGGGAGCACAGGAAGAAGTGCCTAGTCGCGTACCTCTAGCTCCACGTCCTACACCCATCTTTGCTCACTTACCACCTCTACTTCTCTCCATGTTCAAAAAGATAAATATTAAAAAGGTAAAGATTTGGTAATGGTCTGCTATGGAAGAACTCTATCCCAAACACTGGAGAAAGGAAGTTTTTTTCAATCCCACTAATTTCCAGCAAGCAAACAGGATCTCAAAAAGATTTTTTTTTTCTATTGTAAATTTGCGGACAGTATAACTTTAAAAGAAACAATATACTTTTTTAAGTAGATTTCTTTCTATAACAGATATGGTACAAGTGGCTTGTGTGGCTGTAGCACCCCCAGGACTGGAAATATGAACCTTTGGGCACTGAATCAGATCTGTTGCAAGCATCCTCTTTTTAAAAACTATTTCTGTGTTTAACAGATTTGGTAAGAGTTGCTTGTGTGGCTTCAGCACTCCCAGAACTGGAAATATGAACCTTTGGACACTCAATCAGAAATAAAGATTGGAAAGATGCAGCCAGATATAAAAAAAAATCGCAACCTATTACGGTCTATGATTCCCTGAGCTTGCTGAACCTCTTCCCTAACTATTCCTGTGTAATTTTGCTGATAAATCAGCATGCATGGAAGCAAGGTGACAGAGAGCACTCCATTCAGTTCAGAGATTAAACTCGAAATGGCAACTAACAGGAAGTACAGTGACATACACATAATAGGGTCATGTGATTTTAGCAGCCAATGAGGTCCCTGCACCCTCAGTGGTGACGTTTTTGACCCCCCTCTGTGCTTTGCACTGATTGCATGCCTGCCAAAAGTACAGAAAGCAAGTGAAAATGGCACGGAACAGCAATCACAAGTCTCGAATGCGATTTTTTACCCGATTTTACAAAAAAAAAATCGGATCACAATGGAGGAAACCGTAAAAATCGACTCCATTTTAACTTTTCTTGATTAAATTGATCAACACTACCTTCAATATATTAACTCCTTTTAGTTTGTGAAGTATTCCATGAAATCAAAGCCTTACTGAATTGTAAAAGTGGTTGAAGAAGTTTCCAGATGCTTTTGACTGGACTTGTATTATTACTAGAGATGGGCGAATTTCCCGAAATTCGGTTTGTTCAGTTCGCCGAATTTCTCGGCAAAAAATAATTTCGTTCCGAATTACTTCGGGATGAATCACGTTAAAAAACAGCTATTTCCAGGCTGCACAGAGCCTGCAGGATGCTGAAGAACGGTGTGCCATGCTTACATATGCAGAGGGAGCTTGGTTTGGTCTTCATACAATGTTGTGTTTTAGTATGACACGCACATGACTGCCGCCGCTCTTAGAATCGCTTCACTATAAAATTCCCTGGGCACTTAAGAGGGCAAAACTGACCAAAAAACTGAAGGTTGCAACATCAGCGAAAGAGTGTAGAGGTGACGACGGCAGCCACAGCAGCATGAGGTCAGAGAGTGGCACAATGACATTCTGGAGGTGGCAAAAACAGGAATAGGCCACAGAGTGGGACAATGACACAGTGTGAAGGTCACAGCAGCAGCCACAGCAGCAGCATGAAGGTCAACAGTGCACAATGACATTCTGGAGGTGGCAAAAACAGGAGTAGGCCCACAAGTGGGGGACAATGACACGTGTTTTTTTCAGGGGCAGCAGCCACAGCAGCAGCATGGGGTCGGGCAGTGGCAAAATTTAAACACAGTGGTAGGTCCCCGGGCAGCACCCACAGCAGCAGCATGAGGTTAGAAAAGGGGCCCACAAGGACAGAGTGTGTGGGGCACGGTGCAGCCCACAGCAGCAGCATGGGTAAAACAGTGGCACAAGGGAATTTTGGGGAAGGGGGAAAAAAAACAAAATGGGCCCACGAGGGGGAAAATTTGACACAGTGTAAAGGTCCGCAGCAGCCACAGCAGAAGCATGGGGGTCAGACAGTGGCACAATGCATTCTGGGGGTGGCAAAAACGGAAAAAGGCCACAATTTGGCACAAGACACAATGTGTAGTCCCAGGCAGCTCCACGCAGCACCATGGGGTCAAAACAGTGGGAAAAATTTGACATTCTGGGGTGGAAAAAACAGGAGGGGGGCCACAAGTGGGCCCAATGAAAAACATTTGTTTGGGTCACGGAGCACCACAGCAGCAGCAGGGGTTTCAGACGGGCAAAATTTAAAACCAGTGTGAAAGGTCAGGGGAAAGCACCCACAGCGAAACATGAGGTCAAATGGCACAATAAACCCCAGTTTGTTTGCCCGGAGAAAGCCACAGCAGCAGCATGGGGTTTCGGGACAGTGGCACAATAACACAGGGGTGTAGGTTTCCCGGGCAGCACCCCACAGCAGCAGCATGAGGTGGGCAGTGGCACAAAAAACACGGGTGTGTAGGTCAGGGGCGGCTGCCCCCAGCAGCAGCAATAACAGACGTGGACAATGCCCATTCTGGAGGGGGCAAAAAAGGAAAGCCCACAGAGTGGGACAATGACACAGTGTGAAGGAACAGCAGCAGCCACAGCAGCAGAAAGAGGCCCAGACGTGGCACAATGAAAATTCGGGGGGGGGAAAAAACAGGAATAGGCCACAGAGTGGCACTTTGACACAATGTTTTAGGTAAACCGGCACGCCACGCACACCATGAGGTCGGACAGTGGGCAAAATGACTTTCTGGGGGGGTGGCAAAAAACGGGAGTAGGCCACAGATTGGGACAAATAAAACAGTGTGGAAGGTTTTAAAGGCCCCGGCAGCCCCAACAGCTGCATGGGGTTTAAGGACTGGGCTCAAGCACAGTGTTTTGGTCACGCAGCAGACCACGCGCGCTTGGGGTCGAAAAATTTGGCCCCAATTGCCCACAGTGTGAAGGTCAAGGAACAGCCAAAAGCACAGCATAAAGGTAAAGACAGTGGCAAAATTTACAGATTTCTGTTTTAGGTCACCGCAAAAGGGGGGCCACAAGCAGCAGCTTGGGTTAGCCCAAGTGGCACAAGGACTTTCGGGAGGTGGCAAAAAACGGGAAATTTGGGCCCCAAGGGGCACAATGACCACAGTTTTTTGGTCCCCCGGCAGCACCCACAGCAGCAGATGAGGTCAGAAAGGGCAAAATCCCATTTTTGGAGGTGGAAAAAAAACGGGGAAAAAGGCCACAGAGTGGCCCCAATGACAGAGGTGGAGGTGAGGGCGGCGGGGAGCAACGCATGAGGCCCAAGAGATAGGCACAAAAACACAGTGTGGAGGCCCGGGGCAGCCCCCAAAAGGCAGCGCATGAGGTCAAAAAGTGGCACAAGGGACACAGTGGGGAAAAGGTAAAGGGAAAGCAGCCCCCAGCAGCGAAATGAGGTCAGCCCGGGGAAAAAATTGACACATTTGGTGGAGCTCCGGAAAGCACCCACAGCAGCAGCATGGGGTCAGGGACAGGGGCAAAATGACCCGTGGGGAAAGCCACGGAAAGCACCCACAGCACCCAGCATGAGGTCAAAACAGGGCACAATGACACAGGGTGGAGGTCACGGAAAGCACCCAAACAGCGGCAGCATGAGGTAGACAATGGCACAATGACAAAATGGGGGGGGGGGTTGGAAAATCCCAGCCCCTGGTTTAAAGAGGGTTGGGGTAGAGGGGAAAAAATTTGGCGCGATGTTTTGGCATTCCGGGTGGCGGCATCGAATAGGGGCTGGGGGCCCGGGGTTTAGTTTGAACCCAGCCCTTCTTTTCTCACGTTTGAGTGAGGGCGCCCTTGGTTTAAAACTAGTCTGTGGGGCCAAAGGCATTGGGTGTGGAAACCCCTGGCCGTTTCCACGCCTATTCATCTTGACAAAGGCCCAGTGGGCCCAAAACTTTTTTCCCGTGGACAAGCAGGTTCCCCGGGGGTTAACGAGGGCCCCCACACCGCCTGTACACCTTTCTGTTGCCACCAAAACCCCCGGGGCAGGACAGCTTATCCACTGAAAACTCGGCAATTTTTTGCGGCCACAAATCCATTTTGGCTCCCCAAAGGTTGTCCGCGGATTTTTCTAAATGGGGGGGAAAGAGTGCTGCCCAAAGTGGGCCCAAACCCCTTTTGGTTCGGGGTCTGCTCCGGCCCCTGCTGCTGTTTGCTGCGGCGACTGCCCTCCTCACTAGGCGGGAAAGGAACGGCTCATCGTAAATTTCCAGACTTGGGTTTGCTGCTGTTTGGAGCTGGTACTGTTTCCGCCCCCACCACCTTCCCCCGGAAACCCTGGCGTAGTACGTGAGCGCTAAAGAAACCCCCGGTCGAACCTGCCCAAAAGGGGGGACGATGGGGCACTTTTAGGCGGGCGGCCCAACTACAAAGGAGGTTTTCCCCTATAGTTTTTGAGTTTGTCCCTCCCTCCAATATTAAAAAGGCTCCCATTTTGGCCCGGGTAGCAAAGGGTCCAATAGGGTGGGACCCAGAAGTCATCCCTCTGCCGGATGCTAAATATTGGGTTTGTAAATTACCCCAGGCAAAATCAGCATGCTGGGCCATTGCACGTGCCCTCCGGGGGGGCCCAGCTTCCTGCCTCCATTCCACTGTATAAAAAAGGGTTTCTTGCGGGTAAACTCCCAAAATTTCCCTAAATTCCCCATTTTTTCCTCCTCCAGCTGTTTTCCTTTCCCCTCCCTCTTGCCCACCTGGGTAGAAAACCCACTCATTTCACAGACAAGGCTTCGGGCTCCCAATGTCCCCTCCCCCCTCCATTTACACCCCCCACCGGACTAAATGGGGGCCGGGGAAAATTTAGCCCGGCCCCGTCCCTTTCCCCTCCCCAGAAAAGATTTTTCAGCATCTTTTCCCCGGGAAATGAAGCAGGGAAATTTAAACTTTATTCATCCCGTAGTCCTGGCGCTGACAAAAAATTGTGGCCTCCGGAAGGGCCCTTTCAACAAATGGAGGAGTCACGAAGAAAAAGAGCTGCCACTGGCTGACATAAAAACCTTACACAGGGAGTACTCCTGTCCACCCGGATCATCAAAAAAAAACGTTTAATGGCCTTTTTTTTGTTCTACGTCCCGGGCTCCAAACATGTCAGGTGGAAATTTCCCAAAGGGTGGAAACTCGCATTTCAAATGTGTTGGGGGGGGCCGTTCTTTCCGCTGGGAACTCGAGGAGGGGTTCCGGCTTTGGGAGGTTGGGTAAAATTTCCCGCACATTTCCCCGGTCATTTTTTAGAATCTTTGAAGGTCGGTGGGGGACTTCAGGAACTTTTTTACAACCAGATTGATACACATGCGCCATGCCGGGGGGCAGGGGGCCCTCCCCCCTCGGTTTCAGCGCGGGAAAACCCTTTCCCCCCTTTTTCCGTCCCCCATGGGTTTCCGGGTTTGCAGTTGGCGCGGAAAAAGCCACACATGATTTTTTTTCTGCATGGGCGCGGGGCAGTTCCTCCCCTTTTTGTGACTTCGTTCGCCCCCAGGCAAAGCCAGGTGTAGAAAATGCGGCACCCGTGCCTTACACATGTGGTAAAGAAGGGGGCGTGTTGGGAGGGTGGGGAAATTTGGGGGGTTTGGGGGTGGAAAGGGGGGGGAGGCGGACATTGGCGCAGGAGCCGCAGTTTTTGGGGAACGTGGGGGGAGAAAGGGGGCGACTCCTGTCCAAGTTGTTGGTGTTTCCCCGGGGGGGAAAAGCACATTCACCCCGTTGGGGCCCTAAAGGGCATTTACTGGGGCCCTGAGCGTTTGGGGTTTCAGCTCCAGAGTCCGCCGTGCCATCAAATTGGAACAACCGATAATCAAGGACGGGGGCCCCCCTCTGTTTTAACATATTTTTGAAGTGCTGGAAAATGGGCCCTTTTTGGGAAAAAAATTTCGGGTTGGAACGTCCATTCGGTTTGGCACAAAACCAATTATTCTCGGGGAAAGGGGCCCGAGGGCCACCCAATTTTTGGGGAAAGGGGGGACTGGGCCCCCCAACAACTTGGACAGGGGTACGGGGCAGCTTTTGACCCTTAGGGTGGTTTTGGGCGCATACTGTTGTTTTCTTTGCAAACGCCTCCTGAACGACTGCTGGGTGCTATGATTTGGCGAAAGGGGCCCCAAAAAGGGAAAACATTTTGGGGCCGGGAGATGATGTTTAAAAAGAAAATTCCCTTCTGCGAGGGGTGGAGCCTTTACTGGGTGCAATGGCATGCGTTTTCCACTGGGCGCTTTCTGCAAAGGCGGCAAGGGGGGGACCACCCCTTTGAGCCCGGGTTTTTCCCCAAAGGGCCCCCGGGGTGGTTACACTGGGGATGTTTGAAAGGGGGCGGGGCCCTGGTGCCCCAAAATTTTGCTCCCTGGCCCAAAGGGCTTCACTTTTTGCTTACAGATTTTACATACACCCTTTTTCGGGTCCTTCCCGGGGTCTTAGGGAAAGAACTCCACACCAAAACCCCCGGATTTTCGAATTTTACTGCCCAAAGCTCCCCCCAAATGGGGTGGCCCATTTCCCCCGCTGCCTCGCTGAAACCCCCCTTTCCGCTACCCTTTTTTGGACCTCGGGGGGAAGGGGGGGGGGGTTTTTTTTCCCCCTGGTCGCCTTTTTTTCCTGACCTCACACCTTTCTGCTATTATGCTGACTAAAGGGCCCAAAAACACCCCACTTTGCTGGCTGCGCCGCTGGGCCCGATGGGGCCCAAACTGAAGCCCTCTTCTCCCGGGCCCATGATTTAAAACCCCCTTTCCTAAAACCCCTTTTCCCCCAAAGGCGGTTGGTTTTCACATCATCTTTTTTGGGTTTCATCGTCCCTGTGTCCTCATCCAAACCCGGGCTTTGGTATGCAGGGCGACCCTCCCCAAAATTGGGCCTTTCCCCTGCCCCCCTAAAAACTTTTCCTTGGCCCCCCTAAATGAAAAAAAAGCAGGGGATATTTTCCCCCCTTTTTTTTCGCTGCCAATCTGCTGACTGCCCTCCTCCAAAATTTTTCCCCTTTCCCCGCTTATAAATTTTGTGGTGAGAGCCCCGACCACATAGGAGATCTCTTGGCTGGGGAAAAACCGGGTGGGACGAGGCGGGTTGGGGGGGAACGGGTTTTAGGGACGCTGACCCGCTCAAACCCGGGGGGTTTCCAACTAAGGGGTTTTGTCTTTCGTTCCCCCCCGACCCCTTGGCTGGGGTTGTCAGTTTTCAAAACCGGGGGGAAATGGATGACCAGTCAACCAATTAAAAAAAACCCTTGGGGTTTTTTTAAAAAACACACGGCCGCTAGATGAAGCGGCCGTTCTGGCCTCCCGAGTGACCCCGGTTGCGAGGGACCCCCTTTCTTTTGCTTCAACCTGGGGGGCCCCTCCAGGAAGGGTTTTGGCCCAAAAGCCACTCGCAGGTTTCGAGCCTGCCACCCCTCCTGGGGACCCTACTGTTTTTTTCTAAAAAGTCAGACACTGTTTGATGAAGAAATCTGTATATATAAATATCCCCTTCCCCGTATTTGGGCTCCAAAAAACTTAAATAACAAGCTTGGGTAAAAACCCTTGGATATAAATTGGGGCTCCACAAAAGGCCAGGGGAAAAAATTTACTTGTTTGTGGGCCAAAATTTAAAAAAAAATTGTGTATTTTTTTCTGAATTTTTAAAATTTAAATTTTCCTTGGATATTTAATTACCCTACAGAATTTCTTCTGTGGCGGTTTAAAAAAAAGTTTCTTTTACTGAGTGCAACTGCAGAAAAATACTTAGTTAACTCTTGGAAGTAAATTGCGCCAAAGGGAAAATTTTAGCCCCACAAACTACTTAAACTTTGTGCGTGTTAAAAAGCGGTGTTTTTTACCCCCCCCCACAAAAAAGGGGATAAAATTTTTAATTAAATTTTCTTGTGAAATTTGGGTACAGGAAAAATGATATATTTTGGCGGGAAAAAGACGGTTTCTTGAGTCACCCCAGCGAAAAAAACAAGCTTAAATTTAACCCCCCCGGAAAGTAAAAATTTCCCAAAAAATTGAGCAGCCCCAAAAAAGGTGGGGATTTTTTTATTGTAAAAACGTTTTTTCTTTTTAAAAGAATTTCAACCGGAAAAATGGGTTTGAACCCCCTTGGGAATTTTTCAATGTGCTGTGGCAGATGGATTTAAATTAAATGCAGCTTCAGTGGACCCCCCACTGGATTTAAGATTTCCCAAAAACCCCCAAAAAATCAAGAAATTTAAAAATTTAAAAAATAAGCAGTCTCTGAGACAACTGAGACACCCCCAAAAAAATTTGCTTTTATTTTAAAAAAAAGTTTTTTTCAGTAACAATCAGCCGCGGCAGCACCCCCCGGGTCAGTACATGGAGCCCGGTTTTTGAGCCCCAGCGTCGTGCCCGGAAATTTATAGTGCCCGGGGCGTCCAGAATTCCGCCCCGGGCTCTGATTGGCTTTTACTCTGCACATTCATGAGGCTATGCCCCTTTTTCCCTCCAAAGTTTCTTTTCCCCATGTAACCCCCATGGATCGCAGGGCCCTTTTTTAAAAAAATTAAAAAAAAAAAACACTTCGGTTTACCCCAAGTTCCCAAAACTTCGACTTCGTTCGAACCGAAGTTTTCCCCGAAATTTAAAAAAAGAAGTCCCTTCGTTAGAAAAAAATGGGCCCCTCTCTAATTTTACTTTTTTATGTCAGCTGAAAGAAAACAGTTAATAATTTCTTTTTTCAAGTTCACAACAAATCAATGTATAACAAATAACATGTGTGAGTAAATCATCTCAATGTGCGGGACAAATGCCGCTTTCTGCAAGGCCCCAAAACTGATTTTTACAAATAAAAAAAGGCCCGAAAAAAGCTTGAGCCAAAATTTTGAGGCAAGAAAATTTAGTTTTAAAACTTTGCAGTTATGATTAGCATGCACATTTACAGTCCATGAAAAAACATTAAAATACATTCCTAAAATATAAAATTAGAATTCTGTTTAAAGGACTTATTTCCCCCCTTTTCTGTTTTCATTGCCAAATTTCTTTGGGGAGGGTTTTGGGTTTTTCTACAGAATTCGCTGACATTTTTTTCTCTACTAAGGGGTCCCCATACCTAGTGTTTCCTGTCCTATATTTTAGCTGTGATTGTCCAAAAGGGGACATTGATTTTTAGAGGGGGCTGTAAAAACAAAGACACTGTCCAAGCAGGATGTTTGGCTGTAAAAAGAAAAGGTTTTATATATTCTGCCTCCAGTTCCCTCTCCCTTCTACGGCGTTCTGTCACAGACTTGTCAGGTGGAAGTGGTGTGTGAGAGGGTGCTGGCTTGGACATGGTCTTGGGGTGGCCTCTGGGTCGGCAACAGCGCAAGATGTTGCGGGTGCACCCATGAAGGTCTTGGCGGGTCCTCGTCATCCCCCTCTACATCCTGGGTGGCTGAGGTGGCCATGAATGGACTGGTTCCCTTCTCCCTCTGTTGGCATTCTTCTGCTGCGGGGCTCGGCAGCATGGGTACGCGCACATTGCCAGACGACTAGTGATGTTCGGACCCCATTAAAGTCAATGGGAGAAGATGTTCAGGTTAACTGGCAGGAGCCCCATTTCACTTTTTGCACCAGGGCCCAAGAATTTCTACAGGCTGGACTAGATTAGATGGCAGTACCATTGGTGGCAGCGAGAACATACCGATGAGGGACATGTAGGTTCCGGTTCGAAAAGAGTAGACGGCAGTGCCATTGGTGGCAGCGAGAACATGCCAATGAGGAACATGGAGGTTCCGGTTCACCAACATTAGATGGCAGTACCATTGGTGGCAGCGAGAACATGGCAATAGGGAACAGAGAGGTTCCGGTTTGACAAGATTAGGCGGCAGTGCCATTGGTGGCAGTGAAAACATGACAATGGGGAACATGGAGGTTCCGGTTTGACTAGATTAGACGCAGCACAGCAGTCAGCCTTCTGTGTACCGGGTGTGGGAGCACAAGAAAAGCTTTTACCCCAACCATCCCAAAGCTAAATACCTGAATGTTGGCATTGCCTGGCTGTTGGCCTTAGAAATGTTGTCTTTACGCCTGGTGGACACAGATGGGTTCCGCCATGTCATGACCCTGGCATGCCCCCAATATCAGATGCCGAGCAGGGAATTCTTCGGCAGAAAAGCTGCCCCTGCCCTGGCCCACCACGTTGCAGAAAAGATCTCCAGCGCATTGGCTGCATCTGTGTCCACCAAATTTCATCTCATTACAGACACATGGACTAGTAAGCACGGTCAAGGGCATTACATCTCACTGACTGCTCACTGGGTAAGTTTGGTGTATGCCAGTGCCTCTGATGATGGGTCTCGGCCAAGACTCTTCAACACTGCTGGGATGGTGCAGAGTCCAGATCCTCAACTTCAACAGGTAGCGTCATGTGCCAAGAGAATCCCGGCCGTGTTTAAAGTAATTTGTTTTGGAGACTTTCAGCATACAGGTCAAGAGCTGTGGATGGCTCTGCGCACTCAGACCGACCAGTGGCTGGGTGCTGAGAACCTGGTGCCAGGCAAGGTGATGTGCGACAATGGGAAAATTCTCCTTGCTGCCCTTAAGATGGTTGACTTGTGCACATCCCCTGCCTGGCACATGTCATGAACCTGGTTGTGCAGAAATTTCTCAAGCGCTACCTGGGTCTTGACTGTCTGCTGAGGAAGGCTCGAGGTCTTGGTTCGCACTCTGCTTCGGCACAACTGGCAGCATTGCAGTGTCATCTGAGCCTCCCCATCAACCATCTGATATGTGATGTGGCAACACATTGGAATTCCACCCTCCACATGCTCCAGCGATTGTGGCAGCAGTGTAATGCCATTATGCAGTATGAGATGTTGCATGGCCTGACTAGCAGTGGTGCGGACCTCGGCGTGTTGACCCATAGAGAGTGGAGACAGGTGAAGGATCTCTGCATCATCCTTGGCAGTTTTGAATAGGCCACCAAAATGCTGAGTCGGGATGATGCCTGTGTCAGCAGGACCATTCTGGTTATATTTTCACAGAAACGAGCGTTAGGCACTCTGCGGCAGCAGGTCCCAGCAGCCATGGAGGAGGAGGACACAGAGTCTTATTCGCTAGAGGAAGTAGAAGGACCAACTGTTTGGCAATTGTATAGGTCTTCTTTAGGCGGTAGTTCTAGGCTGAGGGCAGGTGCGGCAGTTAAGCTCACAGAGTAGAGCACATGAGGCTAGCCAGGGCTCTGGTGACGGTCAGGAGGAGGAAGTGGAGGAGGAGGAGGAGGCAGGGGTGGACTCCATCGGTACTGATTACCCTACAGTGGCAGGAGGTTGGCACAGATTACAGGAGGATGAGGAGGAGAAAGAGGAAGAATATCCCTTTGGTGCCCCTCGACCCCAAGGTTTGGGAGATCGCGGCAGCATTTCACACATGAGTGCTTAGATGTTACATTACCTGCAACATGATCCACGCATCAAGGTGTTGTAGTAATAGATCATCAGGAAGAATGAAGTATAGAACGCTCTATAGCCCTTATAACAAAGCTACAGAATGTGTCCACCTTTCACCACTGCCAGGTAAAAATCCAGGACAGAAAACCTTGGTTCTTTTCAAAAGATGAAGCCATTATTTCAGATTTCAGTTCCAAAAGACAGCAATGATGACAGCTCTTTTTTCAGAGTGCTATGGATGAATGTACCTTAATACAGTTTTTTCCAATTAGCTAACATGGAGCGCCATCTGATTGGATAATGTAAAACTAATCAACAGAATCAGTTTAACTTTGTTTGAGGAAAACAATCATTCTCTTGAAATGCAAAGAAATTATCTCTTGGTGACACATTGTAAAATACCGAGTCTCACGGTCTAGCATTTTAAAAAGCTCCCACTAGAATTTTGTAGACACAGTGATCTGTTTGAATTTCAGTTAAGGAGGAACATTTTCATCTGTTCATACCCTCATCTACATATCCAAAACAGGACTCTGTTATAAGTGTAGACAATTGCACAAAAGCCTGATCTGATCTACTTTTAAAGAAAGGAATACTGATGATTGCACAAGGCCTAAAAGCCTACTCCAATGTTAGGTTCTATGGGATGTACAGAAATATATATAATATATACATATTCCTACACTCACCTACTTGAATCGGTTCTACTCTGAATCGATTCACAACACAAAACACTCATACTGGTTGACATTTGCTAACATTGGACGAGAATATATATGGAATGCTCCACCAGGGCTCCTGAAATTTTTATTAGAATTGATAATTCTGTAATCCTCCTAACACTCCTCTTTCATAATGTGTCCAACTCAACTGTAAGTGGCTGCATTTTCTTTGTCCTCCCAATCACCTAAATCATTTTAAACAATGTCCATAGATACTTGCCTTAAGTTAACATTGGCTCTCATATCTTTCCTCCTATTGTCATCAGTTCATGAGTCAAAATCACACACCACCCTGTCAGAGGTGCCTGGCACTGTACTTGCTGTTGCCAAATGAATAAAGGTACCCTGAAATTGCAGGCTTTTGATCCAGCTCCATGAATTATTTTTTCCATCCTGAGTTGAGTCTTTGCAGTTGGATGAGACAGCTTCCAGCATGCTAGCAGCACAACCATCTACTTTATCCAGCTGTTCTGGCATACAGGAACACAGCCATGTCCGATCATGTCTTTCACAGCAGTTGGGGTTTATTGGTTTCCACACTTAGTCAACTGGGTCAACAACTCTTGGCCTGGGTCAGCTCATAGCATCACACGGCTTTCAATACCACCTGTATGCTGATGACACCCAACTTTACATCTCTGGCCCAGACATCAACTCTTTACTGTCCAAGAGCCCAAATTGCCTGTCGTCCATTTCCTTCTTCTTCTCCTCCCGTCTCCTAAAACTTAAATGTAGAGAAAACTGAGCTCATCATCTTTCCACCATCCCACTCCATCCCTCCACCTAATCTCTCTACTACAGTCAACGGCCCCACACTCTCACCAGTCCCGCAAGTCCGCTGCCTTGGGATAACCCTTGACTCCGCTTTGTTCTTCAAACCACACATCCAAACGCTCACCTCTGCCTGCCGCCTCCACCTGAAAAATATTTCACGAATCCGCTCATTAATTAACCCTGTCACTACAAAAATGCTGGTCCATGCCCTCGTCATCTCCCGCCTAGGCTACTGCAACATCCTTCTCTGTGGCCTCCCGTCTAGCACTCTTGTTCCCCTTCAATCCATCCTCAACTCTGATGCCCGTCTCATCCACCTGTCTCCTCGCTACTCCCCTGCCTCTCCCCTCTGCCAATCCCTGCACTGGTTACCCATTGCCCAGCGAATTCACTTCAAGTTGCTAACCATGACCTACAAAGCTCTCCATAACCTCTCCCCTCTATACATCTCTGCCTTAATCTCCAGATACTCCGCCTCACGCAATCTCCGCTCCTCACAGGACCTTCTTCTCTGCTCTCCCCTTATCAGCTCCTCACACAACTGTCTCCAAGATTTCTCCCGTGCTTCCCCCACACCCTGGAACTCACTTCCCCAACACATCAGCCTCTCTTCTACTTTCACCAGCTTCAAAAGCAACCTGAAAACCCATCTTTTTAAAATAGCCTATAAACTATAGTACCCCTTCTGTTACTACACCCTCCACAAACATGTCTGCCCCCACCTTCTGTCTCTTTCCCCCTTCCTTGTAGATTGCAAGCCTTCGCAGGCAGGGTTCTCTTTCCCTCTGTGCCAGTTGATTGTCACATAATGTCAGCATTGAACTTGTTTGACTTATGTTATGTTTGTAACCCTCTTGAATGTACAGCGCCCTGGAATCAATGACGCTCTAAAATAAATAATAATAATATAATAATAATAACTGTGAAGAGAAGTTCTTTTTGCAGAAGAAAGTGTACAGGAATGCCATTGCTCACCTCAAGCTCTCCAAGCACAATCACCTTTTAAACAGGGGTGGGTAATGCAGTTCATATAGGAATGTCAATTTTCAAAGGTATACAAGAGCTAAATTTCTACAGTTTAGTTAATTTTTCTGAGTCCATTATTCTTGACCATTCTCTTCGTTAAGTTCACACAAATACTTCCATTTAACATGTGGGAAACAAATTTAATTCATCCCAATAGCTACTTGATTCTGACAAGTATCACACCTTATTCCTCTCATCTCATTTCCTACTATGCACAAAGAAGCCTCAAAGCAGTTTTAGGTTTCTTATTGTCAGGAGATAGTCTATTTGAATCTATTAGAACGCCAAAAACAAAATAAAACCTAAAAAGTTAACAACCTTTATTCATCACAAACCAATACAAAACAATACATATACACAGCAATATGGATAAAACCTCCTTTGAGGCTGTACCACCAATTATTATAATAGATATCAAAAGGTCAGCCATATGCATATATGCATCATCACAAAAGTAAATGGATACCATAACAACATCAGTATAATAAGCAGGAAAAATAATCCAATCAATGTACAGACCAAGGAATGAAGCACTGGAACCCCAACGCGCGTTTCACCGCCCGGCTTCGTCAGGGGGTAAGCTAATTATGTCTTACCATACTATTTAAACATATAACAGCCAATAAAAAGTGCCCTCTCACCTGTCCAGAGTGAATCACCGCCCACAAAAGAAGCCACCATCCAATCGGAGCCCCCCAGCGCAGACCAGACACGCCACGACGCCTGCGGCGCAGCTTCTGCCATATCGAGGACGCCGATAGCCGGAAATGTCCACTGAGCACGCGCCGGCACGGCGCCATTACTCAGCGCATGCGCAGCAGACAGCAGGCCACAACAAAATGGCGGCCCCCAGCGGAGGAGACAAGGAAAACGATCCAACCAGACAGAGAGTAGTATACATTAATATTAAAAATTAAAGACATGGGAGGCTACACAAAGAAAATATAAGTCTAATGATAGAGAATACATAGAATATGATATTTAGAAATAGTATAAATACCTTAAGTTAAAAAAGAAAGACTATTCTAAATTCCCCCAATATTTATCAACACAAGTGAATGTGCAAATTGTACAATATATATCTCATTCATATAAATACAGATATAAACAGTAAACGTGTATATATAAAAAATGATAATAAAACATACAAAGTCTATGCTTACAAATATACATAGATATAAAAGTGAATGTGCAAATTATGCATTATATAACTCCAGTAAATATATGAAAAAATAATATATAAATACAAGTGATTATTAACCCCTTAAGGACCCTGGACGTAGAAGTACGTCCCAGGGTCCATAAGGGGCTTTGCAGGGGGATCGCTCCGCGACCGCCCCCCCGCACAGCCGCCGGTTGTTAGCGGCTAATCGCTGCTAACACCCGGCCGTTACAGCAGCGTGAACGGGCAGCGACGCCTGCCCGCGCTGTTTAACCCGTCAGACACCGCGGCAAAGATGGCCGCAGCGTCTGAATGAATGACGATCTGTGCCACGCACCGCTGCAACGATCCGACCCCCGGACATGACAGTGGGGAGCCTTGGGAAGGCTCCTGTCACTTCCATGTCCTGGTGTGCCCCACTTCTGTCCGCAGACAGGAAGTGGGGAAACCGCCATCTTGGTACAGTCTAATGCATTGCAAAGGCAATGCATTAGACTGTATTGACAATCGCACCACCTAGTGGTCAAGCACCATAGGCGGCCTCAATGTTAAAGGGAATCTGTCATCAAATTTTTTTTTTTTTTTATGAAATATTGTGTGTTTATTTTTATCTAAATTTTAATATTTTTTTTTAATATATTTTTTTCTTTCATTCAATTTGTGGTAAATATAAAAAAAATGCATAATAATTTTCAATATTTCCCACTCTTAGCCACCAGAGTGAGCACATCCAAGAAAAAAAGAGTTTGTCTCGTACAAAGAGAATGTTATTTCAGCCTGCTGTGAATGTGGGCTGGTCTGGTGGTGACCTTACACGCCTCCCCCTCCCCTGTGTGCATAAGGAGGGGGAGGTGGATTGTAGACTCTGCAGAATCTCCATTTTGTTGGTGACTGAGGAAACCATACAGAGCTGCTATGTATCCATAACTGAAAAAGGAATAACTAGAGTGAAATTGTGATTACATTTAGGGGATGTTCACACGGCGTCTTTGACTCCCTGTTACATACGCTTTGGGATATGTGTTTGGGTCCATCTGTCAGTCCCCAAACGGAATCAAACACTTTATCTAATAAATAGCAGTGTGATTATACATTGCAGTTTATTAGAAACACTCATCGGCGTTCACACGAGTGATCTCTGATGCGTCTCACTGTGTCTTTCGGATCCGTTCCAAGTAGTGACACATCAATTCTTGGTCCAAAAGACACAGCAGGAACCCTATGTAAAATTATGGGGTGCGATCCTGCTGCAGGCCACACGCATCCAAACACGCAGCTGCGTTTTGCATCCGAAAGACGCTGCATTTTTGGATGCACTTTTCGGACGTGTGCACATCCCCTTACTCTATTTCACTATGGATATGCGGAAGGAACGCCACAGTATGTATCTGCATCTCTGCTCACAGGTATCCACAGGTGGCCAAGGTCCATAGACCCCAAGAACCAATATTCGTTTAGTTCACATGTGAACATAAGGCTGTGTCTCTCCTGCAGTGGACAAAAAAACACCTGAAAACCAAATCCTAAAAACCTTCAGAAAAATGAATTTATTGTCCCCTGATGGTCAAAAGCTGTTGAAAAAAAACGGCCGTTTTTTGCCACGTTTTTTGCTTTTCTTCAAGTCTGGTTCTTAATGTCTGCATAAATCAAGCCATTGGGTGTGACTCCGCCCTACAAAAGGGGATGTAAAGAACATTATTGCATTTATGGATCCGTGTTGGTTCAGAAAATCGGATCCAAAACCACTGCAACAATCGGATCTAAACCAGATCCAACACGTATCCAACATGCAGCCACTGTGTTTGAATTTGTGTTGGATGCAGCAGGATCACTCCAAATAGTTTGAAATTGGGCTCCTGCTGCGTCTTTCGGATCAAGAATCGATGTCAATTCGTGGAACGGATCCAAAAGATGGATCCGAAAGACGCAATGAGACCCATCAGAGATAACTTGTCTGAACTCCGATATTTGTTTCATATTAAAAGCGATGTAAATCACACTGCTATTTGTTAGATACGTGTTTGAGTCAGAATCGGATTTTAGCATCAAAATCCGCAATGAAATGGACTTTCGCGTCAAAATCTGCAACGAACCGGACATTAGCCTCAAAATCCGCAACAAACCGGATTTTAGCGTCAAAATCTGCAACGAACCGGATTTTTGCGTCAAAATCCGCAGCGAACCGGATTTTAGCGTCAAAATCCGCAGCGAAACAGAGTTTAGCGTCAAAATCCGCAGCGAAAAGGTGTTTAGCGACAAAATCCGGAGCGAAACGGTGTTTAGCGTCAAAATCCGCGGCGAAAGAGCAGCGAAACAGAGTTTAGCGCCAAAATCCGCAGCGAAAGAACAGCAAAACGGAGTTTAGAGTCAAAATCCGCAGCGAAAGAGCAGCAAAACGGAGTTTAGCGTCAAAATCCACAGCGAAAGAGATGCGAAACGGAGTTTAGCATCAAAATCCGCAGCGAACCGGATTTTAGCGTCAAAATCCGCAGCGAACGGAGTTTAGCGACAAAATCCGCAGCGAAAGAGCATTGAAAACAGAGTTTAGCGTCAAAAACAGCATCGTAAAAGAGCAGCGAAAGGAGTTTAGAGTTCAAAATTCCGTCGCAAAAGAGCAGCGAAATGGAGTTTAGCACCAAAATCTGCAGCGAAACGGAGTTTAGCGTCAAAATCCGCAGCGAACGGAGTTTAGCGACAAAATCCGCAGCGAAAGAGCATTGAAACGGAGTTTAGCGTCAAAATCAGCATCGAAAGAGCAGCGAAACGGAGTTTAGCGTCAAAATCCGTCGCAAAAGAGCAGCAAAACGGATTTTTGCGTCAAAATCCGAAGCGAACTGGATTTTAGCGTCAAAATCCATAGTGAAACAGAGTTTAGCATCAAAATCCGCAGCGAAACGGAGTTTAGCGTCAAAATCCGCAGCGAAATGGTGTTTAGCGTCAAAATCCGCGGCCAAAGAGCAGCTAAACCGAGTTTAGCGCCAAAATCCGCAGCTAAAGAACAGCAAAACGGAGTTTAGAGTCAAAATCCGCAGCGAAAGAGCAGCAAAACGGAGTTTAGCGTCAAAATCCACAGCGAAAGAGATGCAAAACGCAGTTTAGCGTCAAAATCCGCAGCGAACGGATTTTTAGCGTCAAAATCCGCAGCGAACGGAGTTTAGCGACAAAATCCGCAGAGAAAGAGCATTGAAACGAGTTTTAGCGTCAAAATCAGCATCGAAAGAGCAGCGAAACGGAGTTTAGCGTCAAAATCCGTCGCAAAAGAGCAGCAAAATGGATTTTTGCATCAAAATCCGCAGCGAAACGGAGTTTAGCGTCAAAATCCGCAGCGAAACGGATTTTAGCATCAAAATCCGTAAAGTACCGTATTTTAGCGACAAAATCCGTAAAGAAACGGATTTTAGCGACAAAATCCATAAAGAAACGGATTTTAGCATCAAAATCCGTAAGAAACGGATTTTAGCAACAAAATCCGTAAGAAACAGATTTTAGCGGCAAAATCCGTAAGAAATGGATTTTAGCAACAAAATCCATAAAATAATGGATTGTAGCGGCAAAATCTGTAAAGAATCGAATTTTCAGCAGCAGAAGCAAGATAACTTTATTATCACTAAAATCCATATGGAAAAGTATTTTAGTGCCAAAGTCCATAAAAAAATATTTTTTTTTGCGTCAGAAGCGAGAGAATTTTATTAGTGTCAAAATCTGTAAATAAAAGGATTGTAGCACAAAAATCCATTAAAAAAACATTTTTAACTTCAGAAGCGAGAGAACTAAATTTAGCAGAAAAATCTTGAATTGTGCAAAAATCGTTAGCGACAAAAGCACAATCACTTTATTAGGAACGAGGACATGTCGGACACTTGTCTGCTGCTTCTCTGGCAGCCTTACTGGAGTACAGAGGGACTGAGAAGATGTTCAGTAGCTGCTCCTCTGGGCTCCACAATGATGACTGCCTGCTCCCTGCAGACAATAGAGCATGCTGAGCTCACAGCAGGGGGGATCTCACTGAAGCTAATGAGACAGGAATGTCTGAAGTCTCTTACCTACACTGTTTACTTTATGGCAGCTTCCTCTGTGTCGTGCAATTCACACAGCACAGGGCTGTCTCTGAAGGGGGGCAAGGCTCACACACACAGGATTCTGTATAACTCTCTTTACAGGCTCACAGTCAAAATTACAGCAACTGACAATAAAAAGATGATAGAAAACACACACATTACTGCAAAAAAAAAAAAATTGTGACACAATCCCTTTTAAGTAAAAAAAAAAAAAATAGAGTTTTACAGTACAAAAAACAGAGTAGTAAAAGTTCAAATCACCCTCTATTCACCATTTGTACAAATAAAAACAATAAAATTATAAAAAAGTTACACATATTTGGTATCACCGCGTCCGAAAAAGACAGATCTATAAAAATATAACATCATTTATCCTGTGCGCTGAAAACCGTAGAAGAAAAAAAATTAAAATGCCAAAATTGCGTTTTTTGATCATTTTATGTCACTTAAAAAATGGAATAAAAGTGATCAAAAAAGTCGCATCCATCCCAAACTGCTAGCGATAAAAATTACACTTCAGCCCGCAAAAAATTTGCACCCTCACTGACGTCTGTAGATGTTAGTACAAAAAATTCATTGGTCGCACAAACTGGCGCCGCGGCGCAAATTTCAAAAATAGAAAAAGTTTGGAATTGTTTTATGGTACCAAAGCATAACGGAAACCCTACATGTTTGTATTGCCGGATGCATATCAACCGGCGGAATACAGATAACACATTGTATTGACCGAAAATTGAACGCCGTAATTACAAAACCCCTGCAAACATGGCACAAATACGTTTTTTTCACATTTTGCCCCACTTGGATTTTTTTTGCGGTTTCCCAGTATAGTCTATAGTATAGTGAATAACACCATTAGAAAGTAAATCGTGTCCCGCAAAATAAAAGCCCTCATGTGTCTCTGTAGGTGGAAAAATAAAAAAGTTATGGCTCTGGGAAGGTGAGGAGGGAAAAACGAACGTGTCAACAAAAAAAAATACCGGGTCCTTAAGAGGTTAAACAATACAACATCTGTGAAAAAAAATAAAAATGTATGCAAATATAATATACGACATGATCAACAACATCATGAAAATAGTGATAAGATATACATATAAATAAATAAAAAAGTGCAGATATACGACATGACCAATAACGTCTTGAATAATGTGTGAAAAAAAAAATATTATTTAATTTTTAAATATTTTCTCATAGACTTCCTCTATTTTCTTCATTTCCTTAAGATCCGATCAATATGTCTTCTTTTCATTTTCAAATCTTCTATCCACAGCCAACTTCTTTCCAATGACTATTCTCATTTAGACTCCCATCAATCATAACTAAAACTCAAATAACAAATTAAAATCAGAAAAACACAACAAATTACAAAAACAACACTGTAACAATTATGCATAAAATTATTACAAAAAAGGAATAAAGCTAAGTGATTCATTCAGTCCCTTTGGTGATCTTGTATCTAAAACATATATCCATCGTACCTCTTTTTGTTCAAGGATCTTTTTCCAATTCCCTCCTCGTCTACTGAACAAAACCCTATCAATTCCCTTAAACCGTAACTGGCTAGAATCACAATCATGAAACTGTTTGAAATGTTTTGGAATCGTTTGCAAAGTACTAATATCCATCTCATTTTTTCCAGACTCAATACTTAAAACATGTTCCCTTATTCTCCCTTTTAGCTGCTGGGATGTCATCCCCAGATATTTCAAGCCACATGGGCATTGGGCCATATATATCACCCCAACCGTGTTACAATTAATCGAGTTTGTAATACGAAATTCCTTATCCTCTCTTTGATTACAAAATGAAGTAGATTTCTCAACATTAGGACAAGCTATACATCTCCCACATGGTGTACATCCCCAAGCAGGACCTTTTGACCCAAAACAAGTTTCAGGGTGTGTGCCAACATGATGGCTATGAACAAGTATATCCCGTAGATTCTTAGATCTTCTAGCAGTCATTGGAGGGAAGGAGGATAAGCATTGTGACAAAACGGGGTCAAGTTTTAAAATATCCCAATATTTCATCATTGCCTCACATATTTCATTCCAATGTGAAATGAAGGTCGAAATTAATCTCACCTGGTGTTGTGAATTTGTGCGATTCTTTTCTTTAAATAATTGTGTTCTATCCACATCTCTTGCACGCTCATATCCCTTCCGTATCCACTTTTGATGGTATCCTCTCTCTGTGAACCTTTTTGATAATTCAGCAGATCTCTTCTCAAAATTATACTGATTGGAACAAATACGTTTAACTCTCAAGAACTGACCAACTGGTATATTTTCCAAAAGTTTCTTCGGATGTGCTGACTCCGCATGGAGTAGGGAATTAACACTGTTTCCTTCCTAAACAAATCCAAGCAAAGAAAACCTTGATCATCGATTCCAAATTCAATATCCAGAAAATCCATATGTGTTCTACCAAATTTGTAGGTAAGTTTCATATTGACTTGATTATCATTTAGATTGGTCATGAATGCTTCAAGTTCTGAGGAAGTTCCATGCCAAATCATGTTGACATCGTCAATATACCTGTTCCAGGTTTGAACCTTATCCACCATGTTTACCGGATCCTTGAGAAACATTTTTCTCTCCCACCACCCTGAAAAAAAAGATTTGCGTAAGTGGCGGTTCCCTGCAATTGCAAATAAAAAGAATCACGAAAAAGAAAAAAAATAGTGCCAAAGAACAAACTCTAAACACACCAAAATAAACTCACAAAAATCAGAATCAAAATTGGATAAAAACAAGAAAAAGCGTACTGCTTCCAAGCCATCACTTTGCTTTATAGACGTGTACAAGGACTCAACATCACATGGTACTATAAACATATTTGATTCCAATTGTAGATCTTTCATTTTATTTAAAATATCTGATGAGTCTTTTATATAAGATGGCAGGGTTTCAACAAAAGATCGTAAAATGTGATCAATGTATTTGCATAACGGTTCACATAGATTGTTCTTACCCGAAACTATAGGGCGACCGGGTGGTGTTGATGCATTCTTGTGCAATTTTAGGTAAGAGATACAGCGTAGCAATAGTTGGATCCACTGACAAAAGACAATTAAGCTGTTGTTGAGTAATCACACTTTTACTGAAAGCCTCATCCAGAATTGAAGAAAGTTCACACATAAATTTAGAAAGGGGATTAAACGTTAATTTTTTGTAATGTGATGTATCACGTAGCTGACATAATGCCTCTTTTTCATACATTGTTATTGGCCACAAAACAACGTTTCCCCCTTTATCAGCTTTATTACTACATCTTTATGTTGTTGAAGTTCTCGTATCGCTTTCCTTTCCTCCCTACTACAATTATCCCTCTTGATTGATCAATCTTCTCAAATTCTCTTTCAACTAACTCCACAAATAAATTAATATTGGAGAACATGGAGAAGGGGGGAAATTTTTTAGATTTTGGAAATAAAGAGACAGGAAACTTACCTACCCCCCTCCCCAGAGTCCTGTTCTTTTAAAAGACTCTCTAGAGTCCGTACAGCCTCCTGTTCATCCTGTTTTAATGTTTTAGATAAATAGTTTATTATAGAATGTTGAGTAGTTTCAGTATAATACTAAAACCACTCAACATTCTATAATAAACTATTTATCTAAAACATTAATAAATTTATTAGTTAAAACTTCTATAACTTCTATAAACACCCATTCTATACTAAAAAACTGCTTTGATATAATTCAATACATATAAAAAGTGATTTATAAGATTAAACACATGTAAAATGCTGGTAGCGCCCTCTATTGGGCTTCCTCTTACACTACTACTTAACCACTTTCCACTCTAAGTGAAAATGTAGGTCATTAGGTTACTAAAGTTCAAACAGTTCTTCTAGATCAAATGTAGGGGCAAATTTAGTATATTACACTAAAGATTCTACCTTTTAAAACTAAAATATCAGTACCCAGATCCCATTTTGATACTATCCTGGATGGAACAGGTGGTACCATTTGTGAATTGTCTCAAGTTCTTTGCCTGAATTTTATCTAGTGTATACTGTTTATATATATCGAAAAACAGATCCAAAAAGCGCATCCAAAAACGCATTCAAAAAAGCATCTGCAGCTACGTTCTTGGATACATTTTTTGGATGCAGTTCCTCTCCTGGTAAAAAACGGATCAAAAAACGGATCCAAAACGTCATGTGAACATACCCTAACACAATCATACAATGATGATCAACAATGGAAAGAAGACAAAAAATTACAATATTGCAGAGTGAGTGAAGGGAATAATCAACAACCTTTTTAGCAATGTGTTTGGGTGGAAGATGAACTTCCTCCATTTTTAATAATATTTAACTCTCTTTCTACCCTATTCAGTTCCTCCTGTAATTGATCAAGTTCAGTTTTCACTAAAGTTAATTCTTCTTGTAACTTATCTCTTTCATGCTTGATCTCATGAAATGGGATCCAAGAAGATCTGGGAGATTTGTCTCTCTCATATTGTCTCCTCTCTCTCTGTCTGTTATGGTCGGTAAAGACCATTCCTATCTGGGGTCTTTGGGAATTAACATCTTCTTTCCTGCCTTGCCCCTCAACTCTAAATAACCTAGCTACAGCTACCGCAAAGCTTTCCTCTCTGTTCTTCCTTTGCCACAAATTATCAGTGTACACTGCACAGAAAAACTTCAGTTTTTTCAGCATTTTTCATTTTCTAAAAACGCTGGAAAAACGACTGTAATCATCTCCCGTAGACTTCTAATGTAAAACCCTCCTGCTGTCTACACTGAGCTTTTTTCTGCTCATTTTTTTTACTGGTCGTATTTTGCAACATGCTCTAAAAAGTGCCAGAGCAGGGCAGAAAATTTACTACAGGAGTCTATGTAAAGCGCCGGACGTCTTTTGCCACGTTTTCGCTGCGTTTTTTGCCGCGATTTTTCAATGAAAACCCTCCCAGGAGACCTAAGTCCCACCTTTAGTGGGTGTTAATAAAGGTTATATCTTGTCAAATTTGCATACAAGTGTCTGATGTGTCCTTGTTTGTACCTTTTGTAATAAATGATCATGCTTTGGTCGCTAACGATTTTTGTGCAATTCATACATTTTCCGCTAAAAATACGTTTTCTACGGATTTTGGCGTCAGAATCCGCTTTTTGCGGATTTTGGTGCTAAAATCCTTTTCTTAACATATTTTGGTGCTAATATAGTTATCTCGCTTCTGACGTTAAAAATAAGTTTTTTTATGGATTTTGGCACTAAAATACCTTTCTTAACATATTTTGGCACTGATAAAGTTGTCTCACTTCTGACGCTCAAAATATTTTTTTGGGGGATTTTGGCGCCAGAATCCGTTTTTTTATGGATTTTGCTGCTAAAATCTTTTTTGTAACATATTTTGGTGCTAATAAAGTTATCTCGCTTTTGATGCCAAAAAATACGGGGTTTTTTACGGATTTTGGTGCCAGAAACATTTTTTTTTACGGATTTCGGCGCTAAAATCCTTTTCTTAACATATTTTGGCACTAAGAAAGTTATCTCGGTTCTGACGCTAAAAATACTTTTTTTTTAAAGATTTTGGCGCAATAATCCATTTTTTTAGGGATTTTGGCACTAAAATACTTTTCTTTACAGATTTTGGCGCCAATAAAGTTATCTCGCTTCTCACGCCAAAAATACTTTTTTTATGGATTTTGGCGACAGAATCCTTTTTTTTTACGGATTTTGGTGCTAAAATCCTTTTCTTATAAAAAAAACGGATTCTGGCACCAAAATCCGTAAAAAAACTTATTTCTGGCGACAAACGCGAGATAACTTTATTAGTGACAAAATCTGTAAAAATGCAGATCTTAGCACCAAAATCCGTAAAAAACTGGAATTTAGGGCCAAAATCTGTAAAAAAAACTTATTTTTGGTGACAAACGCGAAAACTTTATTAGCGGCAAAATCCAAAATCCATAAAAATGCAGATCTTAGCACCAAAATCTGTTAAAAAGACGTATTTTTTGCGCAACAAACGCAAGATAACTTTATCAGTGCCACAATCCATAAAAATGCATATCAGCACCAAAATCCATAAAAAAATTGACTTTAGGGCCAAAATCCATAAAAAAACGTATTTTTGATGACAAACGCAAGAAAACTTTATTAGTGCCAAACTCCGTAAAACGACTTCATGATCACATATAAATGCAAAGAGGTGCTTTATTTACCCTTTTGTAGGGTGGAGTTACATCCAATGGCTTAATTTTTGCAGACATTAAAAAACAGGCTTAAAGACAAGCAAAAAACGCTTGAAAAAAACATTCCAAAAAGCGCAAATCACGGCTAAAAAACAGAACCATTTCAGAATTCTATTGATATCATGGCGTGTGACCTGCCCAATCTCTCTAACAATGACCTCCATCTCTTGTCTACTGACAAGTTGCACTTCTCCAGTATTGCCAGTTTGTAACACAGTGGTTGTAGTAGTTGGAGATACCGGCACATTTTGATTATTAGTGGTTAGATTTGTATCTACATGATTTGCAACACATTATTTGGCCAATTTGTCAAACACAATGTTAGTTGCATATCTACATTCTACCAGCTCCGTCTCTACACGCTGTATTTTTGCTGACAATTCCTCATTTACCTCAGTTAAATGTTCACACATTTTAGCCTTTGCAAGCAGATCCTCCCCAGTTGTCACTGCATGCAATCTAAAGTCAGACATTTTATCTCTCTCTCTCTCTCTCTTCTCTCTCTCCTCCACCTCCTCCCCAGCCAGCCATCCATCCCCCTGCAGCACCTCACCTCCCCAGCCAGCCATCCATCCCCCTGCAGCACCTCACCTCCCAGCCATCCATCCATCCCCCTGCAGCACCTCACCTCCCCAGCCAGCCATCCATCCCCCTGCAGCACCTCACCTCCCCAGCCATCCATCCATCCCCCTGCAGCACCTCACCTCCCCAGCCAGCCATCCATCCATCCCCCTGCAGCACTTCACCTCCCCAGCCAGCCATCCATCCCCCTGCAGCACCTCACCTGTCCAACCGCCGATGCCCCGTCCGTCCAGCTGCCGCCGCTCACTGCCAATGCCCCGTCCGGCCGCCAACTGCGCTTTTTGCATCCGCTTTCAGGATGCAAAGTGGAGCTGATGCGTACCCGGAGTGTGGAGCGCTTTTGGACAGGTGCCAAAAGCGCACTCCATTATCTCCTATGGGCTTTCACATGTCAATTCTTAAAGCGGATGCGAAAAGCGCAGTGCAGGAGAGCTCTCAAAAGAGTATCGCCGATCTCCCGTGAGAACAGCGATGCGCTTTTGCCATTGAACGCAATGTTAATCACACTGACAATTGTTAGATCCGTTTTGCGGATCCGTAAAACGGATCACAAAAACGTCGTGTGAACAAGCCCTTCCTTTATGCTTTTTCTCTGTTATCTTCTTATCAAAAGCCTCCTCATTAAGGAAACTTTTCATGGTATCCCATGAGTGCCTACATTCTTGTGGGATCTCATAAGGTCCACTATGGCTCTTTATATCATTTAACAGCCAACTACTAGCCAGCCACCTTTTACAATAACTTCTCCATTAGACATGCTTACAGTCATCCTACAATAAAAGTGCTATTCAGAATAATTTAAATACTGTATACTCATCCTTTCTTGCTCCAGAGTCTTCAAATGTCCAGCAGGGGCGTCGCGTTTTTGCTCCGAATTTCTGCCGTTCCAGGTTGCAGTGGGCCTGGAGCGCTCCTTAGTGCGGGCGGCGCCCGCCAATCTCTGTGTGAAACGGCCACGCAGTCAGAGTCGGGGAGGAGGCAGGACGGAACAGTCCTGTTTTCTTCCATGTATGTATCAGCGCTTGCTGAGAGCTGTACATACATGTCAGCGTCGCAGGGGGAGTGACACATCGCTTTCCTCACTCCCCCTGCGACGCTGGGATTTCCTAAGATGGCAGCTGCGGACCCTGCGTGACAGCGTAAGCGGCATGCTGATGTCACGCCGCTTACACCGTTCACCAGCTCCTGGACCTGGACGCGGGGACTGTGCTGAGGTAAGTAGCTTTTATTTATTTTATTTTTATCAGAAAAGGGGGCTTATTACCTGTCTATGGGTGCATATTAATGGCTATGGGGGCATTAATGGCTATGGGGGCATATTACCTGGCTATGGGGGCATATTACCTTTCTATGGGGGCATATTACCTGTCTATGGGGGCAATATTGGCTATCGGGGCATATTACCTGGCTATGGGGGCATATTACTGGCTATGGAGGCATATTACCTGGCTGTGGGGGCATATTACTGGCTATGAGGGCATATTACCTTTCCACGGGGCATATTACCTGTCTATGGGGGCATATTTCCTGTCTGTGGGGGCATATCACTGGCTATGGGGGCATATTACCTCGCTATGGGGGCAGATAACAGGCTATGGGGGTATATTACCTGTCTATGGGGGCATATTTCTTGTGTTTGGGGGCATATTACTGGCTATGGGGGCATATTACCTGTCTATGGGGGCATATCACTGGCTATGGGGGCATATTACCTGTCTATGGGGGCATATTACTTGTGTTTGGGGGCATATTACTGGCTATGGGGGCATATTACTTGTGTTTGGGGGCATATTACTGGCTATGGGGGCATATTACTTGTGTTTGGGGGCATATTACTGGCTATGGGGGCATATTACCTTTCTATGGGGGCATATTACCTGTCTATGGGGCATATTACTGGCTATGGGGGCATATAACCTGTCTATGGGGGCATATAACCTGGTTAAGGGGGCATATTACCTGGCTAAAGGGGGCATATTACCTGTCTATGGGGGCATATTACCGGCTAAAGGGGGCATATTACCGGCTAAAGGGGCATATTACCTTTCTATGGGGGCATATTACCTGTCTATGGGGGCATATTACTGGCTATCGGGCATATTACCTGGCTATGGGGGGCATATTACTGGCTATGGAGGCATATTACTTGGCTGTGGGGGCATATTACTGGCTATGAGGGCATATTACCTTTCTATGGGGCATATTACCTGTCTATGGGGGCATATTTCCTGTCTTTGGGGGCATATCACTGGCTATGGGGGCATATTACCTCTCTATGGGGGCATATCACTGGCTATGGGGGCATATTACCTGTCTATGGGGGCATATTACTTGTGTTTGGGGGCATATTACTGGCTATGGGGGCATATAACCTGTCTATGGGGGCATATCAGTGGCTATGGGGGCATATTACCTGTCTATGGGGGCATATTACTTGTGTTTGGGAGCATATTACTGGCTATGGGGGATATTACCTGTCTATGGGGGCATATTACCTGTCTATGGGGGCATATCACTGGCTATGGGGGCATATTACCTGTCTCTGGGGCATATTACCTGTCTATGGGGGCATATTACCTGTCTATGGGGGCAAATTACCTGGCTTTGGGGGCATATAACCTGGCTATGGGGGCATATAACATGGATAAGGGGGCATATTACCTGGATAAGGGGGCATATTACGTGGCTAAATGGGGCATATTATCTGGCTAATGGTGCATATTACCTGGCTAAGGGGGCATATTACCTGGCTAAGGGGGCATATAACCTGGTTAAGGGGGCATATTACCTGGCTAAAGGGGGCATATTACCTGCTAAAGGGGGCATATTACCGGCTAAAGGGGCATATTTTCTGGCTATGGGGGCTTATTACCTGGCTATGGGGGGCATATTACTGGCTAAGGGGGCAGTAACCTGGCTACAGGGGCCATATTACTGGCTACAGGGGGCTAATAACCCGGATACAGTGGGCAAATAACTACCTACAGAGGCCTATATAACTGCATAATAGGGATCTATATTTCTACTTATATTTGTATTCTGAGGCCTATATAACTACCTTTCTACTTAATAAGGGAACGAGATACCTATTTATTGGGGGACCTATAACTTTACCTACCTGAGGACTGTCTACCTAGTTTGGGGGTGTACCTACATATTGTCTCAGGGAATTTCACTACTTCCTTTATCGGTTTACAAAACAAGACTAAAACTTTGTGCACAAATGGGAGCCCCATAGCCGTTTGGGACACAAGGGGGTAATTATTACCATTTTTAGGCACTATAGATGGGGAGTTTGTATAGAGATAGGAATTTTTAGATAAGTTCTGATACAGTGAGGAATCTAAGATGTTTGTTTTGTACTGTACATTCTACAGTGAAGAGTCGTGGCCGGGAGTAGTTGACATGGCATCTTGGACAGATGGAAAAGAAGAAGAGAAAGAGAACAACTCTTCAAAGGTGTCTCCTGTAAGTCACCAAATGTAACTCAGTATAATCACTTATATTTCTGCTGAGTCTACATACAACTAGTATCTACCACTATATGATCACTGTTTGGCGGTAATATACACCTTCAGAGCCTGTGTACTCTGGTGTATAACACTATATGGTCACTGTATGGAGGCAATATACAGTCTGCAGAGTCTGTGTACACTGGTTCCTACCACTATATGGTCACTGTATGGTGGGGGTATATGTAATCAAAGCCTGTGTACAGCTGATAGTCACATGCGGTGGTTGCATTCAGTCATAGTCTGGCAGTTTTATTTGATCCTTTAGTAGTATAGTATTGGGCCTTGGTTTTGTATGTTTTTTTAGTAGCAATGAGTTATCTGGTATATTTGCTCCATGTATCCGTGTATTATTTGGTGACTTATTTGTAAGGTATTACACTGTCATATGTAGGTGAGAGGTGAGAAGTTTTGAAAATGCAAATTTATCAGGGCTGATTTCCATTGTACAGTGACTGCTGAGGTGATGGATGGGATCTATGTGGAATATGCAGAAAATTAGTGACAGGAACAGGTTTTTCTCTGTAAAAACACATCCACAGCTCACAATGTGGCTTGAAAAATGGTGTGTGCCCCCAGCCCTACTCATAAAAACTTAAGGGCCCGAGCCCCGAGTGTTTTGGGACCCTAGCAACGCCCCTGATGTCCAGGGCGTGGGGTCCAAACATCCTTCTGGGTTGTCACTTGCTGAAACAGGCACAGACTCCTATGTCAGCGCAGACTTTGGGTCACAGCACTCCTGGGTCACAATCCTTCAGCTTCTTCTGGTCACTTGTCACGGCACCAAAATGTTGTAGTAATAGATCATCAGAAACAATGAAGTATATAACGCTCCATAGCCCTTATAACAAAGCTACAGAACGTGTCCACCTTTCACCACTGCCAGTTAAAAATCCAGGACAGAAAATCTCGGTTCTTTTCCAGAAATGAAGCCTTTATTTCAGATTTCAGTCCCAAAAGACAGCAATGATGACAGCTCTTTCCTCAGATAGTTATGGATGAATGTACCTTAATACCTATATGTCATACCTCCATCCATCCACACCTTCTTTACAATCTTTCATCACTTCTTATACAGTTTTTCCCAATTAGCTAACATAGAGCGCCATCTGATTGGATAATGTAAAACTAATCAATAGAATCAGTTTAACTTTGATGAAAACAATCATTCTCTTGAAATGCAAAGAAATCATCTCTTGGTGACACATTGTAAAATGTGGAGTCTCACGGTCTAGCATTTTACAAAGCTCCCACTAGAATTCTATGGACAAAGTGATATGTTTGCATTTCAGTTAAGGAGGAACATTTTCATCTGTTCACACCCTCATCTACATAACCAGAACAGGACTCTGTTATAAGTGTAGACAATTGCACAAATTCCTGGTCTCATCTAAATTTAAAGAAAGGAATGCTGATGATTGCACAAGGCCTAAAAGAGGCGAAGGGATCCTTTCCGCTTTAAATGAGTTCTCTGTGGCATATTAACCGCTTGCAGACGTGGAGCAGTGAGTTATTTTTTTGTGAGGACTCCATCTGCAGGAGGAGGGAAGGGATTTCAACGCTGACAACCCAGCTTCACCAAAGACTATAAATTTTTTTTTTTTTTTTCAGTAGCGCTGCAAGCACAAAACAATCAAGATGCCTAAGAGAAAGATCAATGCCGCTGATGCTGGTGATGCCAAGGACAGGGCCGGACTGGGAATAAAAATCAGCCCTGGCACAAAGCCCCCAGCAGCCCACATCCCAGTATCCGTTAAAAAAATTCCCCCTTGTTTTCCACCACCCCCATTTTCTAAAAAAAAACTAATATAAAGTGTTTTCACACTGAAAATTTTTTTTGGGCCCTTTTTTTATGTTTTTTTGGGGTGCGTTTTTTGTGCAAAAAGGCAACATTTATCCCTGAAATTTTCCCGGGCACAAAAAAAAGCTTAAAAAAATCCCACCAAAACCGCCCCGTCTAAAGCAGCCAACCACAAGCAAGAAAAAAAACAGGGTGCAGAAAACCCCCTCATCACAGATTTCAGGGTGTGCATTTTCATTACAACAGGGAAAACCCCACACGACTATAAAACCCCCCCAACATTACCTACAACACCACCAATAGTTTCCCCAAGTAGTAAATACCATAAATGAAAAGCACTGACCCAAAATAAAAGTAAAAGTCCCATGACAGAAAGGGACTCAAGAGGAAAGTCATCTCTGAGGGGAAATTTGTCTTTTTTCCCCTTTTTCTTTCCATCGGGCCCCAAAACCCCCATGATGTCTTCCCTGATGATCTTTTCCCCTTTCCCTTTTTTTTTCTCCGCCAGTACAGCTTGTATGTTTCTTTAGTTGTTATACTCTTTCCCCTTTAAAATTTTAAACCAAAAAATATATCTTAGACCCCCTCTTTTTCCAGCACTTTCCTATAAATTTTCCCCCAAACTTTGTATTTTTAAAACCCCCAAAAAATTAAAAATTTAAAAAATTTTCAGATAAGTGGCATGAAATAGGTATACCCCCTTGGGAAAGGTAAAAAAGGGCCTTCCCCCTTTAAATTTTGGGTAGGTAGACAGGGTACCCCGTTTTTAAAGGCCAGGTGGGGAGGGCAGGTCCGCCATTGGGGGGGTTTTAAAACCCCCACGGGCCTAGGGGGGCCAGGGCCCAAAAAATGGGAAGCAAGGGGGGGCCCGCCGCCCCGGGGGGCCCCGCCCCTTTTTGTTTCCCACAGTAATGGTACAGAGATTGGGCCCGTAGGTCTGTCTCTGTACCATATCAATCAATCGCTGTGGGGGGGCCCCCGCGCTGCAATTTAAATTTAAAACCCACAATGGTTTACATTACCCCCAGAGGGAGTCTGGGTTACTTCTGCATCAGCCCCTGCACGGAAGAGCATTTCCGGCCCCCTCCTCCCCCCCCGGGCTCCCGGTGAGTAAACTAATGAAATTCATGAGTCCCCCCCTTGTGGGCAGAGCTCACAAATTCCGGCAGCCGGGGGGGGGGGAAGGAGGGGGGGGGCCCGATGCTCTGTTCGGAGGAGTGATGCAAAGAAGGAAACTCAATCTTGAAATGAAAACCCTATTGTTTTTAAAATTAACTTGGGCAGCGCGGGCCCCCTGTTTTATGGCAGGCCACTTCAAAGCCTGTGGCCCCCCAAATAAAGGGGGCCCCAGGGAGGGTTGAGGGCCGCACGAAGGGCCCCAGGGATGGGGGGCCGGATTTTTAAGGGGCCCCCAGGGATGGGGGGGCCGGACGAAGGGCCCCAGGGATGGGGGGCCCGATGGGGGGCCCCGGGGAAAGGGGGGGGGCCGCACTAAAGGGGCCCCCAGGGATGGGGGGGCTCCCACTAAACCCCCCCAGGCATGGGGGGGAACCCACTAAACCCCCGGGGATGTGGGGGCCCCCAAAGGAAGCCCCCCAGGGTGGGGGGGGGCCCCCCAATAAAAGGCCCCCAGGGATGGGGGGGCCCGCAGTAAGGGCCCCGGGGTTTTAGGGGGGGCCGAAATAAAGGCCCCCAGGGATGTGGGGGCCCCCAAAAGGGGCCCCAGGGATGGGGGGGGCCCCCGCTCAAGGCCCGGGGATTTGGGGGGCCCCAAAAAAGGCCCCCGGGTTTTTTGTTTAAACCTCCCAAAGGGCCCCCTAAGATTTGGGGGGTCCCACAAAAGGGAGGGGCCCTTTTGAGCGGGTCCCCAAATCCCAAGGCCCTTTTGAGGGCCCGTAAAGGGCCCCTCAGGGCCCTTGTGGACCCAAACAGGGCTGAGGGGGGGAAAGGGCCCTTGAATGAGCCCCAAACAGCGGGGGAGGAAGGGAAATTGAGTGGGGCCCCCACTAATTTTCCCTCCATGTGGGGCCCCATTCAATTTTCTCTCTTACCAACAGGGGGGCCTAATACCTGGTCCCTTTTACCACGGGGGGATTTTTAAAACAACGCCCTTTAAAACCCAAAGGGGTAATTATTACTTTTTGGGGCCCACAAAGGAGGGGGGAATTTTGTACATAGGGGGTAAAATTCCCGGTGGGATTATGATAAAGGAGGAGTCTCAGGTTTTTGGTTGTGAATTCTGCGGGAAAGAGCCCGGCCCGGGGCCCGGATGGAAAAAAAAAAGGGGAAATTTTGAACGACTTTATCAGTTTTTAACCCCCCCCTGTGAGTTATAAATGTAACTGACTGAAACCTTTTAATTTGGGCCACTATGGGGCCACATGAAGGAAAACTGTTTTGATTGGGATTTTCTTTTTTGCCCTTAGCAACCAAAAGTGTCCACTTTCTTTTTTTTATAGTGCTTGAAAAAAAAAACGGGGGAACGCTAAATGGTTGCTATGGGCTCTGTTTGGGTTGATTTGGGCAACAAAGTGAATTTGGGATTTAACATTTTCATCTTTCCCCCCCTTTATATCAGGTATGGGGGTTTAATATTGGGGGTTTGTTTTTGATTATTTCAAAAACAGTTTGTGGCATTTTTGCATCTCTATATTGGGATATGGGGAGATGATTTTCGGAAATTACTTTGTCTTTGTATTTGTTGTTGTTTTTGGTAAATGGGCCCTTTTATACACGGGTTTAGTCAGTAACATTATAGTTGGTTTAGGGGGTAAACCAAAAATACCTTTTTAAAGTGATATGTGGCGGTTTTTAATTAATTGGGGTATTTTGTTTGGTTATTTTGGGTTTTTGGGTTTTTGGGGGTTTGGTCAGTATTCGTGGTGAATGTGGTTTTTTTACGGGCCCCTTTGTATAAAAATGACCCCCCAACAATAAAAGAAAAAATGTATGGGGAAAAAAAATTCCCCCAAGCAAAACCCCATTCCAAAGCCCAACGGGCCCCAATTGAATCTTTTTTTTTCGGGGGTTTGGGAAATTTTTGGACGTGGTTGGTGGGGGGGGGGGAATTTGGGGGTTGCCCAGGGGGAGGGTTTTAAAACGGGGGCCCCCAGGCGTTTAGTGGGGGGGCCCCAAAAATTTTCGAGGGCGGCCCGGCTGGGGCGCCCCCTTAATACCCAGGTAGCTGGGGTTTGCCCCCAGTATTATTTTCGGGTAGTTTGGGGTCCCCCCAATAGTCAGCCAGGTAGGGCCATAATTAAAGCCATGTGGGCCGGGGGGCAAAATTTAAACCATTTTGGCCAGTTTGTAGGCAGTCGGGCCCTTATGTAGCGGAGGGCCATTATAGGAGCAGGGGCATTATGGTAGACAGGGGGAGTATTAGGGAGCAGGGGGTATAAGGTAGCAGGGGTGTATATAGGAGAAGGGCTAGTATTTTTAAAAAAAAAAAAAAAAACAATTTTTACCCATGTTTCCCTCCCCTTTTTCCCCCTTCCCGAGCGCCCCGGCCGCAGTGGGGGGACGGGAGCGGGGGGGCGATGCTATCACATCGCGCACCTGCCCCGCGGTTCTGGGGGCTGAAAAGACAGAATCGAAGATCCCGGCTTTTAGCCCGGTGGCTTGCACCGCCGGTGCAGGTGGCGGCCGGATGGTGCATGCTGGTCTGTGAACCGCAGTGCAGAGGTTTGGGGAGGGGGGCCTTGGTTCCCGGGGGCCCGGCGCTGGGAATCGGGGCGGCCGGGGGCCGGGGGGGGGAAACACTTTTCCCCTCGGCGGGGATCCCAGCCAGCCCTGCGGCCCGGACCCAGCGGCCCGCCGGCAGTGCCCGGTTTGCCCGTAACGTCCCGGGCCGCCCAAGTTGAGCCCCAAAAAAGGGGTTTGGCCGGTTGTCAGCTAAACCGTCCCTCAAGAGTTTAACCCCAAAACCAAAAAAGGAAAAGGCAGCATAAAAGGAAAAATTGAGGACAAAAATTCCACAAAGGAAAGAAAGGAGCAAAGGGTAAACAGACTGAAGAAACTAACAAAGAAGAAACTAAGGAAGATCTGCAATCCAAAAATAGAGAGATAAAACATGATGCATCCGATGGGGAGACAAGGAATCCAAATCAGAATAACCTACATCAGTTCAAGTCTTTTACAATTCAGAAGAATATTTTTATCAGCTATTTTGTAAATGCAAGTTTTTTAGTACTTTAATTCTAGAAAACACATTTTTAAAATAGGAGGGAATCCCAACACGTCTTTTTGATTTTTTTTTAATTGTATTAAGTATTTTAGAACGCTGGTTGGAGGCCTCAATGCCAGAAATGGGAGAGATCCTGGTACTGGTCAGATCATATCTTAACCTTGAAAGGGTGGAAGTTAAAGCTGCTAAATTAACACTAACTGAACATTTTTTCACCACCTGGAAGCCCTATATTGAAACTTTCCTGTCGTCAGAAGATATTAAGTCAATAGTTTTTCCTTTCAGGTTTACTAAATGGTATCTTGAGGGTTCTCTAGCAGGATCCTTGGGGCGTTTACAACTCCCGGAGCTGGCACCGAGAGCTTCTGTTCCACCTCCAATCTATATTATCTGTATTGCCCTTAGAGGATATGCATATACCTCTTAAGGGACAAGACGAGATCTCAGATCAATAACAGGCACCCTACTCTGACCCAAGTAGATCTACCGCCCTGATGCGAGGGAGAGCCCGACCCGATCCTTGACGACCCCCCCCCCCCACACACAACACACTTTTTTTGTGTTTTTTTTGTTGTTGCGTGTGTGTCTTGTCATGTCATTGTTTGAGGTTCTTGGGTTTTTCTGTGTTAAATAAAAAAAAAAAAGGTTATGGGCCTTGGTTAGCCACCTTAGAATAATTGGTTGTTGGTGACACCTAAGAGATGCTGATTCTGTATGTACCCTCTTAATCAACTCCTGTAACACATGCATCAGAATCTCTAGGAGGCATGAGTGTTTCTTTTATTACTGTAACTTTTATCTTTAGCATATTCATGCTCTTTACTTTTTATTATGCATTTGATTGGCCTTATGACCTAATAAACATATTTTCAAAAAAACAGAAAAAGAATGCTTTGCCCATTATATGCAGTTGTCAATTGTGGAGGAATTGCGATGAGGTGGTACCTGAGCGAGAGGAGAGGGGCGCAAGCCCAGTTGTTTTTCTGACAAGACCGACAAATGTGTATAAAAATTTTTTCCTTTCTTTGTGACCTAATGCCTCCTGCTATCTTAGTAGCGGATTCCTTGACATGGTGTGGGAAAGGCAAAGTCCAGTGTTCCTATACTGGCTGACATGGATGACATTTTTTATTTGTCTTAACATTTTCTCTGTTCTCTGTACCCATATTTTCTTGTGCATAATTTTTCCAACCTAATAAAAAAGAATCCCCTGGTGTTGGATTACTGTGTGACCACCCTCTTTGATCCACGTTACAAGACAAAAGTGAGCAATTTCCATCCACCCATAGAAATTGACAGTATAATGCAGAATTTTGAGGCACTGCTCATTGAGCAACTCGAGACATCTTATGTTTCTAATGTCACGGTGAAACAACGTCATCAACGTGACAGTAGTAGAATGGCAAATAGCCGCAGCAGGCAGTGTGGCAAAACCCTACTGGGTGACATTAGCCAATTGATATTTACCACCTCACCAATGCCTGCAAGGCAGGGCAGTTTTTGGACACACAGAGACTGCCTTCAGACCTGGTCCATGACTACCTGCGGCTCAACATCATTATTTTTGGACTTAGTCTGGACCCATTCAACTTCTGGGTGTCCAAACGTGATGAATGGCCTGAGCTTGCTCGACACCCCATAGAAGTTTTATCCTACCCAGCAGCCAGCATTATCTCGGAACACACATTCAGCACAGCTGGCGGGGTGATAACTGACAAACGAATCCATCTTTCCCCTGAATCAATGGAAAAAAAATGAATCAAGCGTGGATCTCTGACCATTTTGTTGCCCCAGTTGCCGATGTCACTGACCACTGAAATACACATTTAAACTACACTACATCTCATGTCTGTAGTTCCTGTGCCTGCTGCTTTGACAAATTGTATTCTACTGCTACCAAAAGCTAGATTTCTTCAAGTCTTATGGCTGAATTTATTTTGAAATATACACCTGTATGAACTTGATGTCCATTGCATACACCTCTTACTCCTCCTTCTTTTAGCCCTCCAAATCTTTATTTTTTAAATGCCTCCACCACCAAATGTACTAAGTCCTGTTATCCTGAACATCAATGTTTCCCATTGTCATGTTCTTCCTGCCACCAATGGTACTGCCACCTAATCTTTTCGAACCGAAACCTCTATGTCCCCATTGCCTAATCTTGTCGAACCGGAACCTCCATGTTCCCCACTGCCATGTTCTCGCTGCCTCCAATGGTACTGCCATCTAATGTAGTCCACTGTACCTCCTATTGCTACGCCACTGCTTGCAAGCTGGTCTCATCTTTTCAGTTAGCCATTGAAAAGAATTATGCATTTTAGCCTCTCAATTTTTATGTTACTCTTAAAGGCCAATTTTCTTCACTACGTTATTCCACATACGCAGTTGACTCTTCTGGGTGTTAATTACAGGTTCACATCACCTGGAACCACCAAGTTCCTTATTGGCATGTTCTCGCTGCCACCAATGGTACTGCCGCCTAATCTTGTCGAACCGAAAACCTCCATGTTCCCCATTGGCATGTTCTCACTGTCACCAATGGTACTGCTGTCTAATCTAGTCCAGACTGCAGAGGTGTGTTCAAGTTCTTGGGCCCTGGTGCAAAAAGTGAAATGGGGCCCCCTACCATTACCAGGGCTGCTATCAGTCATCTATTAACCGTTTCAGGGCCCCATGCAGCCAAATCAAATGGGGCCCCCACCCACTATTAGTTCCTATATTTTAACATATCAGTGGACCCCTTTTTGATTAGGGCCCTTGACAGGAGTACTGCCCTGTTGGCACCCCTGCCAGTTACCATGTGCCATTTCCAAAACCTGTGTCTTCTTATGTGTCAAAGGGGCTTTACGGCCCCCTCAAGATGCAGGGCCCCATATCGGCTGCTACTGCCCCTGCCAGCTGAACCTCCATGTGCCTTGTTGGGATGTTCTTGCTGCCACCACATATATCATATGATGAACTTTTGTTATTGACCAAATATATATTTGCAAATAAATTCTTTCCAAGTCAGACAATGTGATTTTCTGGATTTGTTTTCTCATTTTGTCTCTCATAGTTGAGGTCTGCCTATGATGTCAATTACAGGCCTCTCTCATCGAATTAAGTGGGAGAACTTGCACAATTGGTGGCTGACTAAATACTTTTTTTCTCCACTGTATATATGGCTCACAATAACACACTGGTATATTTCAGTGTTATGTGGACTTTTTGGCAGTGAGGAAGATTTAGCAACAGAGAGAACTCTACTTTCTGGATATATATCTGTATGACAATAACACACGGTATATTTGAAAGGGATTTCACACGCAAAACTGCCAAAAAATAACTTTTCTCCACTCAGTATAATTTTCCCCAACCAACAACTAATTAAAATATATTTCTTTGTATGGGAGATTTGGAGACGGTGCGTTATACAATTACTGAACCCCTAAGGCCATGTTCACACGGCTTACTTCGCAACGGATTTGCAGCCGTACTTACGGCCGCAAATCCGTTGCGAAATCAGTTACAAACAAGTAACTGGCCGTTTTACATTGATTTTAATGGGAAATACGTGTCGTCGTTCAGACGACACTTATTTCCGTTCCGGATTGCGGCCGCAATCCGGCTGCAAAAACAATGTGCATGTCAATTATTTCCGGACGGATTCACCAACTATAATGAATGGGGAGGGTGAATCCGTCGGGAAATCAGTTCCAAATACGTGCCACACTTAGTGGCACTTATTTGAAACTGATTTGCACCCGATTTCGGAACGTATTTACGATCGGCAATCAGATGTAAATACGTTCTGAAATAAGCCATGGGAACATTGCCTAAAACTGCAAAAATTTATATATCTTCAATCAGAATAATTGACAGCAAACAACCACAATTTCAAATACATTTATTTCTATGGAAGATTTGGTAACGCTCTGTTATGCAAGAACTCTACCCCCAAAAGTGGAAAAATTTACTTTTGGGCACTCAATAAAAGCTTCACCAAGCAACCACTATTTGAAATAAATTTCTTTCTATAGGAGATTTGCTAACGGTGTATTATGCAATAGCTGTACCCAGAACCAGCAAAAATTACTTTTTTGACACTCGATAAAATTTTCAAAACGCAATTAGTATTTGAAATAAGATTTCTTTCGATAGGACATTTAATAACAGTGTCTTCTACAGTAGCTGGACACCCAAATAAGCAAAAACGACCTTTTGGGCACTCAATAAAATTTGCAGCAAGCAACCAGTATTTTAAATAGATTGCTTTCTATTGGAAATTTGCTAAAGGTATCTTGTGCACCAGCTGTACCCCCAAAACTGAAACAATGAACTTTTAGGCACTGAATCAAATTTGCAGAAAGAAACCATTATTTGAAAGCGATTTCTTTTAATAGCAGATTTGCTGTAGGTGTCTTCTGCACTAGCTGTACTCCCAAAACTGGAACAATTAACTTTTGGGTTCGGAATCAAATTTGCAGCAAGAAATCAGTATTTGAAAGCGATTTATTTTTATAGCAGATTTGCTATAGGTGTCTTCTGCATTAGCTGTACCCCCAAAACTGGAACAGTGAACTTTTGGGCATTCAGAATAAAGATGGGAAAGATGCAGTCAGCAATATAAAAATCCCTAACTATTACTGTCTATGATTCCCTAAGCTTGCTGTACCCCTCACCCTAACTAATCTAACTAGCAACTTTTGCTGGTTAAAATCGATGAGAACAAGTGTGCCTGCAGACTGACAGAGAGCTGTGCATTCAGTACAGAGAGTGAACTGCAAATGGCATTCACCAGGAAATACAGTGACATACATATAACAGGGTCATGTGATTTTAGCAGCCAGTGAGATCCCTACACCTTCAGTGGTAACGTTTTTGACCCCGCTCTGTGCTCTGCACTGATTGGATGGATGGCTGCCAGAAGTGCACAAAGCAGTTGAAAGTGAAACTAAAAATGGTGTAACGAACACACGTGCAGAATGCAAATTTTAATCGAATGTACCGTAAAAAGCTCGGTTCAACTCGGGTTCTAAAAAATTGTGATGTTCGTCTTGAACTTAAGGGGTTGTCTCATTACATCGATTCATCTTACCTCAATCCTGTTTTCTTGGTTTCATTTTGAATTCAGGGGCATGTTTACTGGCTTCTACCAGGCTGCAGTAGGAGCCAGGTCTGTAGCTATAGCGACCAGTGCTGGCAGCCTATCAGGAGAGAGTAAACAGGTCTGTAGCTATAGTGACCTGAGAAGCTGATGCAGTCCATACAAGAGGGGATATCTAGGAATAGGTAGGACAATATTAATGGACATATATTTCAAAATGACTTGTTTTTGCAAGATCTTTAACATAAAAAGCAATCCTTGTAGTGAGACAACCGCTTTAACTTTTCTCGAACGGTTCAATCAACACTACAGACGTCCTACGGAACAAATAATAAATTGATTCATATGTTATTGAACAACCGTAACATAAATCATAAACACTGGCGAAGTCCCCGCTAAGGCAGGTTGAATGCCAGCTCCTCATGATAAGGAACATTTTGCCGACGGGAGGGAGAGGCCGCACTTCTTTCCCCCAAACGGTTCCACTTCAGGAAGCAGTCACTCACGCTCTTCCACTGCTTTTTCACATCCCCTACTGTTGACGATAGAAAAGAAAAATTAAATTTATAGCCTACACAACTCATTCATTATGGCAATCAAAGCATTCTGAGTTCCAAATGGTGACATTAGCGCAAGAGCCACAGAGATGCATTAGCGTTGACGTGCTTGTGTTTACACATAACCTATCAGGCCTGCAGCCTCTCTGGGGCAAATGCGCAGATGTGACCTTGCTGACTAAACACGTGACAAGTCTTGACTCACAAGAACAATAAGAATGACTTTTTAAAAAGATACAAAAACTAAAGCATTGCAATAGAAATATTATAAATCACTTATGGATCATCCCCAGCAGGTGTATGTCATACTCTCTCCAGTCCCCCAGGTAAGCGCCTCACAAATTTCATCCCATTGCTTTTTCTTCGAGTTCCGGTTACTGTACCCCTGGAAGCTCTTATCCCAGAGCTCTGAGTGATTATATACCTGAAACGACAAAAAAAAAGTTAATACTATAATTTATTAAAAACACTAAAAATATATTTATATTTCACAACACAAAGTTAAACGTACAAATCAGTGATGACCGCATGACATGCTACTGCGCAAAGGACGATATGTATGATTTTTGCCGCCCAGGCGCCAATTTTATTGCGCACATTAGTAGCATAGAATGCGCCTGAATTTATTAACCTGTTCTACTGCGGGTCATAGATTTAGCGCCTTCTAGCTACAAAGTGACAATTCAGGCTCAGGTAAACCACTTTTAACTATGTCTGCCTGTTCCTGCAATAATGTGCTTGGTTTTGCCGTCCTCCTATCATAAATGTGTAGAATACTACGGTTGTAGTGCGACGCTTCCAAAACGCCCCCCGACCTCAGGCGCATTACAAAGTGCTGCGGAGTGCACCTGCTCATACATGTCGCCCAAAAAGTTTAAGCGTGCAGATCTATGCTGACCACATGGCATGCTACTGCACAAAAAGTTTAAACTTATAGATCTATTGTGACCACATGGCATGCAACTGCACAAAAAATTTAAGTGCGTAACTTACAAAATTGTATAGGCATGCACAAAAGTTTGACTTTAAAATAAAAATGTCATCAAAAAGTTGTTATAAACACTTTTTACAAATAATTTTCTTCCCATAAAAATAAATTTATAGAGACAAAACCGTACACATTTACACTCTCACCTCATTAGTCTCCCAACATCAACGTCCATGCGGTGATAAGATTGCTTGGGCGCCATGGTGATGTGTCCTCTTCCACACTGTGTAAAACAATGACAAAAAAGGGCCAGCAATAAAAATACCCACCACAGGTGGGACCTATATGCCTTGTTTAAACACTTTGGCAGTCTTTCAGCATAACTGTGTCAAAAAACATGCCAAAAACCATCCAAACATCGTCCAGCAGTTTACATAAACTTCAATAGTAAATTTTCTGATTTTGCAACATTTCAAAAACCACCGGGTTTGAAAACTGACCGGAAAAAAACAACCTGTGTAAACTACAGGTTGTTTTTTGTATTGAAGTCTATGGGGACGGTATTCTGTTGGATTTTCAGCGATTTTTAAATACTAAAACCACCAAAAGTCCGACAGAAAACCTGTGCTGTGTAGACATAACCTTGAGGTTAAAAGTAATATTATAGAGATTGAGAAGCAAATTTTGTCCCTCTGATAAGACACAGCAAGGAGTGATGGCACCAGCCCCAACACTGCTAAAGCAGGGCGAGGTGGTTGGTAGCCTAGAGAAGCTTATGTAAAAAGAGGAGAAAAGAACTGCTTTAACTTTAAAATGAAGCAAAATCAGAACAGCAATGTATTTGGTTATAGCGTTAATTTGCCTCTACCTACATGTTTAGAACTAATCAATAAAATGGGAATACCCTTTAAAATTGCTTGTCTCAAAGATAATTTCTATCTATACGTATAGTTAGGACATGTGAATATCATAGAGGAGGTTCACCAGCCACTTTTTAAAAGTCTCCTTATGTATTATATTGAATTGCTATTTATGAGAATGGTCACTATGTCATACTACATTACATTTCAGGGAAAATGAGTGGTCAGACAAGGCCTCCTTGTCAGCTGATTATCAGGGTTTTCCGAGCTAACCGCAATCAGCTCTTTAACTTTCTGTTAAAAAAGTGGTTATGGTAATATTGCTGATTATGATACTATGTTTTTCATGCTCGTAAGCCAGAGTTGTAAAAAGGGATGATTATTGGCTTTTGGGATAAGAGTGATAGTCTTTCTGAAACTGCACAGTTTGTGAACTCTTGGTATACTGCTGTGGTGAAAGTGTATTGTGAGTGGACAAAATAGCACCATTGTGAAAAAAGTCATGTAGAAACTGTGGACCACCATGTGCCATTGATGCGAGAGGTGAAAGTCAATTACGGAGGTATACCTGGCAACTATCAGATGCATGTTATAAACAACAGAACAGCAAACCCTACTACATATGAGCGGATGGTCACTGAACCTCTGCTAATGAAGTTGAATCAGCAGAATCCATTTTTAAATCAGTATCAGAATTAGACCTTCACTGATTGGCAAAGAGTTGCCAGATTCACATTTTCTGCTCAAGCCGGAAATATCAGAGAAATAACAGTCTGCAATTATTGCTGGAAGAACACAAGCTGATGGTGGCAGCATGATGTTCTGGGGAATAATTTCATAGCATTCTCTTGGCCACTCATCAACGTGGAAGGCACTCGCAATTAATTTGGAAATGAATTTATCCTCTAGCCCCCTAATTTCCCAGACTTGAACCCAACTGAACAACTGCAGGACCAACTCAATAGTCATGTTTGCTTTTTTTCCCAAGCACCCTCCAGCAGCTGTGGGATGCAGACATCGTGACTCCAGATACCTGTGACAACCTACAAGGACCTTACTGAGTCACTCCTAGTTCGTCTAGATGCTGCACATGGTGGTTACACTGAATATTAGCTGGTGGGTAGGCCTTAATCATACATTTTCAGGAGGAATAACTGAGGAACATCAAAGCACAGTGTTCTATTGTATATAAAGATATTCCAGAATCGTTATCTCTTAGATCCAGTGACTCACAGGTCACATATTGTCTAATTGTAGACATTCTCTGTTCTTTTCTTATCCATCTGGCCCAAACTGCCATGATGACTTCTCCTGACAACCAACACTCTTTTATCTCTCATGTCTGGAGCCATCTCCAACCTTTATAGCAATATGTTGTATATATAAACTCTGACCCCAGACAATTGTAAAGAAAATTACTCAGACCAGACACTGAAATGGCTGATGAAAGAAAACAACAGATTCCATGACCTCATCCTGCAGTCAGCTTATCCCCTGTCTGCAATGGCTTATAACAGGAAGAAATAGACTTTTACTTGCTCTACACTCATCCTCTGCAGGACTCATCAGAGAAGTCTAGAAATAACTTCCCCCTAGTACAGAGCTAACCCTTATGACATGACCCTTGTCATAACAATTGCGCAAGCGCAGCCCTCTCCCGATTCTCTGGTGCCGGCTCATAGCGGATTACGAACCAGAAAAGGCAAAATCCATTTAAATTGTCCCCCCTTACAACAGCCGTTGAATAGTGCTCTAGGCAAAGGCCTACTTTGACCTACCCATTTTTGTAACCCTGGATTCACACCTATCAGACATTTATGGCATAATCTGTGTATATGCCATAATTGTGTGAGGTGGGAAAGAGGAAGCCAAAGAGCCCACCAGTAAGTAAAATGGGCAAACTTTATCCCCTTCAGGTTGCAGCTATTCTCCGATTTTTGGTTTTAGTTTTTTCCTGCTTGCCTTCCAAAAACTTTTTTTATTTTTACATAGACATATGTGGGAATTGACTGCACTTTTTAATGGTGCCATGGATTATAACATCATGCTATTTGGATGTACAGGGTCATCCAAATGAGGGAAGGGGTTAACCCCTTAACGACACTGGATGTAAACTGCGATCCCGCTACACAGACGGCAGGTGCCGGTTGCTAATTGCAGCTCACAACCTTTGGTAGCAGCACGGAATGGAGCTGGCTGTTTAACCTATTAGACGCCATGGTGTTGCGGCCACGGTGTCCAAATGAATGAGAAACAGTGCCGTGATCAGTTTATATGGCGGCTGAAAGCCTTATGAAGAATTGACTGGGCGGGGCATGAATGATGTTCTTTCCATTTGTGCCCAAGTGACGGAGATGGAACTATCACACAGCGCTAAGGATTGTTCAAGGAGAAATGCTGTATTATAGGCTTGAAGATTAGGTTCAGCTGGACCACCTTTTTTATAAGAGTGATAGAGAAGCTCTTTCTTTACTCTGGGTTTCCTATCGTTCTATATGAAATTGGATAAGAGACATTGGAGTTTGTGTAAAATAGAGAGTTATGATATACGGAATTGCTCTACAAATGTAACTGAATTTCATAAAGTCCAGGGTGGGTGTATTTCTGCCCCATACACACCTGAATTCCATTTGGTTCACTCTGTGGATTATTCTATTTTATACTAAGGGTTAATTTATCCTATTGTTTTTGGGGTAATTTGAGTCAAATACAGGGTGTGTGTATTTGTGCCCCATACACGCCTGACATCCATCTGGTTCATTCTGTAGGGTATTTTATACCAAAGGGTCAATTTATCCTCTTATTTGTGGGGTAATTTGAGTCAAATACAGGGTGTGTGCATTCTTGCCCCATACATGCCTGATTCTATCTTGTTCATTCTGTAGGGTATTTTATACCCAAGGGTTAATTTATGCTCTTATTTGTGGGGTAATTTGAGTCAAATACAAGGTGTGTGTATTTCTGCCCCATACACGCTTGAAATCCATCTGGTTCATTCTGTAGGGTATTTTATACTAAGGGTTAATTTCTCCTCTTGTTTATGGGGTAATTTGAGTCAAATACAGGGTGTGTGTATTTGTGCCCCATACACGCCTGACATCCATCTGGTTCATTCTGTAGTAAGAAGCCTCTGGCCATTTCTTCCGTAAGCGTACAACTCCTGAGGGACTCCATCCAATTCCGCACAGAGCCGGTGTTCCCACATGTCGGGGCGTTACACAAAGAGAAGATCGTGTTTTATGTGCTTCCCCGCTCCTCTTCAGCGATCCGGTTGGGGCTGCCATGGCTGCGGTACCATGCCCCTATGCTGGACTGGAAAACAAGCAAAGTAACGCTGGAGAAGTGCCGGTTCCATCAAACCAGTCTCCCCTTCCTCAGCTATATTATTTCGGACAAGGGTCTCCAAATGGACCCAGCCATACTGTCCACCGTTTTTCAGTGGCCTCGTCCAGTCGGCCTTCGTGCCATACAGCTCTTCTTAGGCGTTGCCAACTACTACCACCAGTTTATCCCCCACTTCTCCTCGGTGGTAGCTCCTATTGTGGCTCTTACTTAGAAGTCTGGCAACCCGAAGCAGTGGCCACAAGCGTCTGAAGATGCATTCTCCCGGCTTAAGACGGCATTCGCCCGGGCTCCTGTCTTATCGCGACCTGACACCGAAAACCCTTTTTTCCTGGAGGTTGATGCTTCGGCGGTAGGAGCGGGGGCGGTGCTTACTCAGCGAGATCCCAAGGGCAATACCATCACGTGTGGATTCTTCTCCAAGACTTTTTCTCCCGCCGAAAAGAACTACACAATTGGGGACCGGGAGCTCTAAGCCATTCAGCTTGTCCTGGAGGAGTGGCATCATCTTCTTGAGGGAGCTCGGCATCCCGTCACGATCTACTTGGACCACAAGAACCTCGCGTACCTTCAGACGGCCCAGTGCCTTAACCCTCAACAAGCCTGCTGGTCTCTCTTTTTCTTTCGTTTCAATTTTACCATCCATTTCCGCCCCACTGAGAAGAACATTAAGGCCGATTCCTTATCCCGCACCTCTGACATTTTAGGTGAAGAACCACCTCCGTGTCATATCATTCCACCGGAACGTTTGATTTCTGTGGCTCCTGTGGATCTCCAGCAGGTACCTCCAGGCAAGAGCTATGTGTGTCCTGCGCTTCGGCGGAAAATTTTGAAGTGGGGACACTGCTCTCGGATAGCCAGCCACCCTGGAGTGCGGAAGACGGGTCAGCTTATAGCCCGCTAAGATTGGTGGCCTGAGCTTGTCAAGGATGTCAAAGACTTTGTCGAGTCATGTCCTACTTGTGCTCGTAAAAAGACGTCCCATCTCAAGCCTGCGGGGCTACTCCTGCCATTGCCCATCCCGAATTGGCCGTGGTCTCACATAGCCATGGATTTTATCACGGACCTTCCTCCTTCTGCCGGCAATACGGTCATATGGGTCATCACTGACCATATTTCGAAAATGTCACATTTCGTTCCTCTACCTGGGTTGCCCTCTGCTCCTCGCCTCGCAACTCTGTTTTTTCAACATATATTTCGCCTGCATGGTCTTCCACGACATATTGTTTCGGATCGGGGAGTACAGTTCGTGTCCCGATTCTGGCGGTCCCTCTGTGCCCAGTTGAAGGTAAATTTGGACTTTTCCTCGGCCTACCATCCACAGTCTAACGGGCAGGTGGAACGGGTCAACCAGATCCTGGGGAATTACCTACGCCATTTTGTGTCGGCTCGACAGGACGACTGGTCCAGCTTGTTGCCCTGGGCGGAATTCTCTTACAACTCCCTGGATTCCGAGTCGACGGGTGCCTCGCCCTTCTTTGTGGTGTATGGACAACATCCCTGCCCTCCCCTCCCACTGTCATCGGCTTCAGACGTTCCCGCTGTGGATATATTGGTCTGGGATCTAAAGGTCATTTGGAAGGACACGCTGCATTCTCTGCGTCGGGCCTCCGCTCAGATGAAGAATAGGGCAGACAAGAGTAGAAGACCTTCCCCGTCTTTTGCTCCTGGGGATATAGTCTGGCTATCTTCAAAATATGTCCGTCTGAAAATTCCAAGCTATAAGCTGAGTCTTTGTTACCTTGGTCCATTTGTGGTCCTGAAGAGGATTAATCCCGAGACCTACAAGCTCCGGCTCCCTCCCACTATGCGCATCCCGAACTCCTTCCATGTCTCTCTGCTCAAACCATTCGTCTTAAATAGGTTTTCTCAGAAGGTGGCGCCCTCTTCCCCGGTGGCTGATACTTCGGATGTCTTCACCATAAAGGAAATTTTGTCCATGAAGACAACCAATGGGAAGCGTTATTTCCTTATCAACTGGAAAGGGTTTGGGCCAGAAGAAAGATCGTGGATGCCGGAGGACAACATTATGGACAGAGAATTACTTCACAGGTTTCTCCAGGCCAGGGTGAGGGGAAGGCTGAAGGGGGGGGGGGGGGTATTGTCCCGGGTCGCGCCGCAGCCCCCCAGACTCCGTGCGCCGGGAGCGAGTGGCGCTATGCGGACCGCGGGCACACTCGCTCTCCTGAGCGCATCTGCTTACCGCACCGCGCTCCTGCTTCCCCGCGTCCGTCGGCTGCCGAGTGCAAGCGCCAGCTCTTTGAGAGTTCCCCCTCCAGCATGCTCTTGCCGAATCTATAGAGCCTGTACCTATGCGAGGAAGCCTTCTAGAATCCCGGTTAGCCTTCTCCGTGTACCAGTCCTTCAACCATGAACCTTCGCTGCCTGCCCTGACCTCCTGGCCTGTCCCAGTCTACGAGTTCATCTGCCGATTCTGTACCGCGTTGCACCTAGGCTGCCGCCGCCGGCAAGTCACATCGGGGGTAGCGACCTGGTTGAATCCCGCCACGGCAAGTTCATCCCGCCTTGCGGCAGGCTCTGGTGAATACCGGGACCCACTTAGATGCCGCTCCCTGGTATGGCTCGTACCATCACCTGCGGTGGTCCAGTGGATCCACTACTCCCAGTCACTACAGCAGGACTAGTAAACAATTACTGAAAATGTTTAAATGCAGTTTTTGCTGCACAAGAGGGTTATACCAGTCACTGAAAACAAAGTTTGACATACTTTTGTCACTCAAATGACACAATGATCAAGTGTAATATACAATGGGTGAAATAAGTATTGGACACGTCACACATTTTCTAAGTAAATATATTTGTAAAGGTGCTATTGACATGCAATTCTCACCAGATGTTGGTAATAACCCATCCAATTAACACAGGCAAAAAAATCAAGCCATAGATGTTCATAAAATAAGTTATGTATTATAATGAGAAATTACATAGACAAAAATTATTGAACACCCTGACTAAAATTTATTTAATACTTCATACAAAAGCCTTTGCTGGTGATAACAAGACGCCTCCTATATGGAAAAACTAGTCGCATGGATTACTCAGGTGGGATTTTGGCCCATTCTTCCACACAAACACTTTTCAATTCCTGAAGGTTCTATGGGCTCCTTCGATGACCTCTGAGCTTCAGTTGCTATTGATTTTCTATTGATTGTATTCAGCTCAAGTGATTGGCTGGGCCATTCTAGCAGCTTTATTTTCGTTCTCTGAAACCAATTATGGACATCTATGGTTTAATTTCTTTCCCTGTGTGGATTGCATGGGTTGTTACTGACATCTGGTGAGAATTTTATGTCACTAGCACCTTTAGAAATATAGTTACTTAGAAAATTGGTGACGTGTTCAATAATTATTTTACCCAATGTATCTCTTTATCTACTTTTAGGATTAACAAAGAATCTGAGGGCTGTCCTAAGGAAAGAACATCATGGTTATCCCATTTACCTCTCAGCAGAAATACATTGATGCATTTAACCCAAAGATTACTTACAGAACACACATCTGCATCACACGTTCACTAAAGGTAAGTACTTTTAATTCATTGAAAAGGTTCATTATTGATATGTATATTCGGGAGCGTAGCTATAGGGGGTGCAGAGCCTAAGGGGGCACAAACGCCCATCTGCCACTTATAAGACACCAGTATTATAATTAGCATATAATAGTTGGGGGCCGATTTAACTTTTGCATTGGGGCCAACGGTCTTCAAGTTACGCCTCTGTGTATATTGTAATTATTACTCAAAAGGTTATTGAAGTAAATGAGTTTTTCACCTGGTCATCTAAAATGCAATCTACTGGCTCTTTAATGTACAAAAATGGCAATTTCACCCAAAGTCTTTATAACTTATCTACTCTCATCCTAGTTCTCTGCACCGTAGCAATCATTTACACCCTGTGGCAGAGCGACCTTAGGTGGTCGCATGGTGCTGCCAATAGATGGCATACAGCAGGTCATCTGCTATAAACATGCCACCAAGGGCCTGATCTTGGTGGGGGAAGCCAGTTTCTGTCTGTCAGCAACACTGGGTTGCTGACACCTATACATAGTATGGCTAATGCCCAGCCATTATGGGCTGGCTTTTCTGGGAACAGCTGCAGTTGGGTGGGTGGTTGTTCCCATGTACCATGATTTTGGCAGGTCTCTGTAGGGCTATAAAAGGCCTGGGCCTGCAGCCTGCAGGTGATCAGGGGGTGTGGTCTGCTACCTGAGTGTGTAGCAGCAGGAGCCCACTATCACCAGTCAGCAGAGGGAGCCTTGTTGAAGGTGTCGCAGAGCCAAGAGATGTGCTCCTGACTGCCCTCTCAGGAGGATGCCATAGAGGATGCAGCTACAAGCCCTGAAATTCCAGATCGTTGGTGCCCCGCTCCAGGCTGACATGGACAGTCAGCAGGAGAGGGACAGACTGCACCCAGACATCATACCTGGTAAGACTAGTCCAGTTACATTTGACACGTGTTTTGAGATTGTCAATCAAGTCCAGGATGTATGTGATTACCAGAGTGTGCAAAATGGAGGCGCAGACACACTGCCAGGCCTTGGGAAGAGTCCTGAGGGTGATGAGACTGTGAAAGGTGGACTTGTGAAGTCTGATGGACTCATTGTGTGTACATGATGGTTATGTGCAAATTTCACGAGTGCCCCTTATGATAATGGTGGACCACAGTACAAGTAACGCAGGTGATGTGTGTCCAGTGATTGATGGCCACTAGTTCTGTCCTAATGTGAACACGGCCATGGTGTTGCCTGGAAGGAAAAAGGCAAATCCTGGAAATGATTGCTCTCCTGCAATGTGTGATGAGACTAGTTTAAAGAGGGTGAGTCCAGACCCTAGTGAGGTGTATGGATGCATGAATGAGGCCTCAGAGAGTGATGAAAATACTTGTGTAAAGGAAACATGGGATGAGGCAGATTCTATGTGCAGTCCTGAGCAGTTTATTCCAGAGAGGGCGCTCTGTGATGGAGATCGGATTGTGGTGTCAGCCGAGTACCAAGGAAGGCTTTCCGGAATACAGCGAAGTCACGGACAAGGAGAACGACTCCAAAACCATTTCAACAACAGTTTAGTTTAATGAATTTTTCAGGATTGTATGGTCAACAAATTCTACAACCACACATGTACAAAAGTTGTGACCGAGTAACCTTAGCCACACAGCACGCCACTGGGAGTGTATCCTCTGGATGCACGATAAGTTTACCTACCCACGGGGTTCGAAAAGGCCGAACACCCTTTAACTTTTAATACCGTACAAAGACAGGAACGATTGCGTGTGGTGCCATTCAAAGGCGTGCTCGCTGTGTAGCACAGCAGCCTTCAATTAAACGGATTCTCTCACATGCGAACCGGTTGTATTAATAATAGTGCTATAGCAAGCCCACTCCAATGTCCCGAATCAGGAGGTGTACTTGGATAGACACCAAACCTGCCCTAACTAGGCTTACTACAGGCCTTGTTTGACCCAGGTTTACCTTGGGTTTGCGGACAGTCACTGCTCAGAGTTGCGGATCCTTGCCAATGGAGTCGATTATCGAAGATGGTGGATGCTTCTCTCTGTCTCCTGCAGAACGTCCCTTCAGTCAAGGTGCTTTCCTCGCCACAGCAGTAATGCAGCCAGCCAAACTCCTCTCTCTCTCAGGGGTTGATCCCAGTTCATGGATTCACAGAAACGAGAGAGCTGTGCCAATCTGTGGCCAGCGTCTGTCCTCTGCCTGTGCTCTTATTCTTCCTCCTGCTCTCTAAGATGGCTTGTTCCTCGTGTCTGTCTGTCACATGACATGTCTCAGTTAGTGTTGAGCGATTGTGTCAACTATCGTTATCGATCCGATAGTCGATATCGGCAATTATGATGACAATTTCCGATAGTCGATAACAGATTAACGCCGATGACCATTAAAGTCTATGGGAGAGGAACAACACCTTCATTCTTACACCGAAACAGGGCTGGAGAAGCTGGAATTAACATCCACAATCGTAAACTAGATACGTGCTACATCTTAGGCAAGACAATTAGGTTATAAAAGTCACAGAAAAAAAAGTCAAAGACTATTCACTATCCCTGTCTTGTACCACAGCAGGGACCTTAAACCTGCATGACCACAAATTAAAAAGTGCAAGAAGGCAGTATTATTTAAACCTCATTTTACTTGAACGGGAAAAATTGATTGTCCTGCCCTGGAACGCAGCATTCCCCTTAAACCTGTTGACCCACGATTAAAAAGTCCCAAAAAAAAAAGGAGTCTTTGAACCACCATTTTAGTTGAATGGACATTGACTATGCTTGTCTGGCCGCGTATGACCAATAAACCTGTCTGACCACAGATTAAAAGTGCTGGAAAAAGGAGTCTTTGAACCCACATTTTAGTTGAACGGGGACATTGGACTATGCCTGTCTGGACCACAGCATGACCCTCAAACTGCATGACCACAGATTAAAAAAGTGCCGGAAAAAAGGAGTCTATCAACCACCATTTTAGTTTAACTGGACATTGGCTATTTCCTGTCCTGGACCGCAGTTTTGACCATTAAACCTGTCTGACCCACAGATTAAAAAGTGCATGAAAAAGAAGTCTCTGAACCACCATTTTAGTTGAACTGGACATTGACTATCCCTGTCCTGTACCACAGCATGACCCTCAAAACTGCATGACCCACAGATTAAAAAGTGCTGGAAAAAGGAGTCTTTGAACCACCATTTTAGTTGAACTGGACATTGACTCTGCCTGTCCTGGGCCACAGCATGAGCCCCAAACCTGCATAACCCCCAGATTAAAAAGTGCCAGAAGAAAGTAGTCTTTGAAGCAGTATTTTAGTGAAATGGACATTGACTATCCATATTCTGTAACGCAGCATGACCCAAAAACCCGCACAGGTGCCCTTATGGACCATCAGCAGAAAATTTAGCAATAAGAAATAAACTATATTAAAAACAACTCGTTTTCCAATACTGCTGCTGCTGCTAGAGCTACCTGCCATTCTACTGGTGACATTGTTCCACCGTGACATTAGAATGTGAAGCAAACGAAACAGATGTCCCCAGTAGGTCAACGAGGCCTGTCGGAAAATCCCGCATTCTGCTGTCAAGTGAGTTGGAGGAAATTACTGATCAATGGGGGTGAGGCTTTAAACGTGGATCACACAGGTTCAGCTGGCAGGGCCGGACTTACAGTGGGTGTGGTGAGAGCCAGGGCTGGTGTTCGTCATCTATTAACACGTAGGTTCAGCCAGCAGGGCCCGAGTTACAGTGGGTGCGGTGAGAGCCCAGGCTGGCATCCGTCATCCATTAACACGGCAAAAATTCCCATATGGCGTAGAAACGAAAACAGTCGTGCTGAAGGAGAGTGCGGAAGCGGAAGTGTGAGCTAAAACCTCCAGCCTTCCTTAGTACACAGTCAAGACCTGGGTAACTCTTGAGAAATTTCTGCCGCTATGAGAGCGCTTTCCCCTCCGTATGAGTGCGGACCAATTGAGCTTCACTTGGAAATGGTGGTGGTTGGCGCTCCTGTTTCACCCAGGTGCCCTTTTTCTTGGCATTCTTTGTCTCGTTTTACTCAACGTGTTGGAGGAAATTGTATCTGTTCTTGGGGTGACGAATGTGCTCCATACACCATGTCCTCTGAATAACCTACATCTGTTCAAGTCTTCCTGTACCTCCCTTGTACAATTCAGAGAAATATTTGTATCAGCTATTTTGTACATGCAATTTTTTTAGTAGTTTAATTCTAGAAAACACATTGTTAAAATAGGAAGGAATCCCACCACGTCATTGTTTCTATTTATTTATTTTTTTATTGTATTAAACGGGTTGTCTCACTACAGGGATAGCTAGCTATGTTAAAGATCTTGCAAAAACAAGTCATTTTGCAATATGTGTCCATTAACAGTGTCCTACCTATTCCTGTTTTTGACAGCACCATGCCCCATACATTTCAAAACATCACCCTTGAGCCACTCTTGACAATTGTGAAGAACAAATGTCTGTTAGAAACCACATTTTTTAAAATAGGACCTGTAGTATAGCTGCATTTCACAGCAGCCTGACCCAAAACATTAAAAAAATGACTATTCAGCCACTGTTAAAAATTATGAGGGAGAAATGCCACTTAGAAGCCCCATTTCTGTTCCAAAGGACCTTGACTATAGCTGTATCTCACAGCACCATGACCCCAAAACCATTGACAGTGCGAAAAATGTTAATGAAGAAGTGAGTAAATTGAATACTTTTTGTTTTCATGAAACCGTGTACAATTGGTGTCTTTTACAGTCTCCTCACCACAAATCCAGCAAAATGACCTTTTGGGAACTGAGAATAAAAATTGCAGTAAGAAATTATCATTTAAAAAAAAAGTTTTCAAGAGGACCATTTCTTTTGGAAGAGGAATGTGAAGTAGACTGGCAACTAATTGGTGACCTCTGCAATTGGGGCCACAACATCATCAGGGATCCATGCCTGATTCATCTTGATGAAAGTCAAACGATCAATATTATCTGTGCTGAAGGTCCGCTCAGATACGACGCTGGCTGCTGGGCAGGACAACACTTCTATGACGTGGCGAGCTCGCTCGGGCCATTCATCCATTTTGGATACCCAGAAGTCGATTGGGTGCGGAACATATCCAAAAACATCGGTGTTGAGACGCAGATAGTTGTGCACCATGATCTTAAGCCGGTCCCTGTTTGTTGTATGTGTGCCCTGCATTACATGCGTTGGTGAGGTGGTAAATAAAGATTGCCAGAGGTTATCCATTAGGCTTCTGCCACAATGCCTGCTGCTGCTTGGCACTTTACTGCTGTCACGTTGCTGACTGTGTTCCACCGTGACATTTGAAGAACGTGAAGTAGACGCAACAGATGTCTCCAGTTGATCAATCAGCACGGTCTCCAATTCCTGCATTTTACTCTCTATTTGGGTGGGTGTAAGGAAAGTGCTGAGTTTTTCTTTGTACCGGGGATCGAGGAGGGTGGCCACCCAATAACTGTTGTTCAGTTTGATGGCTTTAATACGAGGATCATGTTGGAGGAAATGGAGCATCCAACACCTAAGATTCTTCCCTCTACTGATGCGCTTACGGCAAAGGCGGCATATGACATCGCTGGGTAAATCAAAGGCTTGCTCGAAAAAGGCCCAGGCTTGAGAGGCCCTGGACCTTTTCGACGGCGATAAGCGAGGAGCGGTGTTTCCGCTGATCGTGGCTGTCGGAATAATCTCAGCGGACTTGTGCGACCGCCCTCTCCCTTTTTAAGGCAGGAGCCGTACTGATGTTGGGGTTCAGGGGTACACCGCATGACTACTGCTGTCCAAATTGAACACTGAGTGCCGGCATGAAGAAATGACACCAAAACACAGAGAGCTGGTAGGAGTTCCTTCTCAGTGTAAAGCAGGCCCAGAATAAATGACTTTATTACAATACAATGGATTTTTACAAGCTGCCTTCAGGGCGTGGTTAAGTTCCTTTGTTTCTTGCAGTCTTCAGGAATGTGGCACTAGTTGGTTGGTTCTCCAGATATGGTCATGATTTCACCCAGTTCCATGCTGGCACATAGTGGGGAGTGGTCCAGGAAGCGGGCGCCATCTTGGAGTATCTGTGCTGTTCAGCTAAGCTTATATGTGTAATAATGTTTTTGCACCACAAACTTCATTACAAAAGCATTAGAAAAATATATGTTTTCCCTCACACTGACACTACCCCATCGTTTTCCTACTCGTCCAGTGATGAAGCGCTCGCAAGCAAATTATGCTGAAAAGACCACGTTGGAGCCACAAGGTCGTCATCATCATCATCAACAAAGGTGAGTTCCTCGTCCTGACATTCTGCATCCTGGAGCTGCGGGCTACAAGCAACAGGCACTGCAAGGAGTTGCCGACCGCTCGGGATTTGTGGCAACTGACCGACTTCCTTCTCCTCCTCTGATGGCATCAATAATTGGGCGTCAGAGCAGACAAAATCATCCTCTTTGGCCTCTTGATCTTCTGACCCCAAACGCATTTTGTCATCAAAGAGGTCTTCAGAAAATGGATTATTCACAGTGGTGGGTACACGAGTTGACATTTGGGCTGCTTCATGTTGGACGGATGCTGATGATGCTGATGATGACATTTGTGGCCGTGACTGGGAGGACGAGGAGGTAAGACTGCTGGATGCAGGTTGCATTAACCACTGAAAGACAGATTGGCGACGCTGTTCGTTACTGAGATTCACAGGGCACCGACCCAGCGATGACAGGCCTGATGGTCCTGCAACCGACGATCCGCTGGCTTGCCTGTTGTCGCCAGCACTGGAAGGAAAACCTTCTCCCCCGTACCTTATCTCCATGTCCTACACCCCTCTTTGCTCGCTTACCACCTGCATTTCACTCCATGTTCAGAAAGATAAAAATTTAAAAAATGTAAGAAGGTATGGAAGAGTTTTTGACAGTCTCTTATTGAAAGACAGCAAATCACAGCTATTCTTAAATCCCTCTAATTACCAAACAGCCAACTAGGATTGAAACAGAATTGTTTCTAGCGAATACCTGTAAAAATGCGGTCTGGTGGAAGAACCGTAAGACAAAATCAACAGTGTTCTTCTTTCCCAGTCCCAGGGAATTTACAACTGCCCAGTAGGACTAGGAATTGATAGTTTTCAGCAAACTATCATACAAGTGCGCTATCTGCGCCAAACTGAGATTCACTGAGCGCAATAAAACTATTCAAAAGTAACACGGATGAGAAATTGCGTTTTTTGCAGCAATGACACACGAGAACAGAACAAAATTGGGCTGCGCCAAAGTGAAATACAGCTATTTAAAAGTTATACGGATAAGAAAAGGTGTTTTTTGCACCAATGAATGTCATGGGGGCTGGCACGGGTGCCGTCGCCCCCCGTGGCTGCCCCCCCTCCTGCCCGCAGGGGGTCCGGCGCGGGTGCCGCGTCTCCCCGCGACCATCCCCCTGCTGCCCGGTCCCTGGCGCCAGATAAACTTACCCATCCACGCTCCTGTGCACGCTCCCTCCTTGTCTGCCCCAGCGCGCGTACCTGCGGGCTTAGGTCGCCCCGGCGACGGGCTGGTCTGGATTTAAAAGGGCCAGCGCCCCGGTAATTAGTCTATTGCCGGCCGCTGGTCCTATATAAGGAATACGCCCCTGGCACGCTCTACCAGATTGTTGATGTGCGTTGCCTAGTCTAGAGATTGTTGGAAATCCTGTCTGATTGTCCGTGTCCCATTTTCCGTTCCGCTACGTTTCTGACCTTCCCTGTTTGCCGCCTGCCCTGACCGTCTGCCTGTCCCGAATAGTCTCCGATTACATATCTGTACCACGCATTACCCCGGCCGCCATCGCAAGCAAGTCATGTCAGGGGTAGCGACCTGGTAGCCTCACGCCGCAGCAAGTCCATCCCGCTTTGCGGCGGGCTCTAGTGAGTACCAGGGGCTACTTAGGCTCCGCTCCTTGGCGTGGCTTACTCCATCGCTTGCGGTGGTCCAGCGAATCCACCATACCCGTTACAATGAAATACACCAACAGTTACTAGAAAATTTCTGTATCCTAATGTAAGTACAAAGGTGGCTTTTTGAACAAAACTGGGCTGCACCAAAGTGAAAAACAGCTATTTTCAAATTTATACGGATAAGAAAAGTGGTTTTTGCACCAATGAAATACACCCGCAGTTACTAGAAAAATTTCTGTATCCTAATGTGAAGTACAAGGTGGCTCTTGAACAAAACTGGGCCGCACTAAAGTGAAAAAACAGCTATTTAAAAGATATACGGATAACAAAAGGTGGTTTTTGCACCAATGAAATACACCAACAGTTACTAGAAAATTTCTGTATCCTAATGTAAGTACAAGGTGGCTCTTTGAAACAAAAGTCTGCAAACCCAAAATGAAATACAGCTATTTAAAATTTTATACGATAAGGAAAAGGTGGTTTTTGCACCAATGAAATACACCAACAGTTACTAGGAAAATTTTTGTATCCTATTTTAAATACAAGGTGGCTCTTTGAAAAAAACTGGGATGCACAAAATTAAAAGGTACAATTTCACCTCAGGTCCGAGGTGGTGCTGGGCCCAAAAAATGGTAAAAACATGCCATTTCAATGCAGGTTCAAAGCAGAGTCTGGGTGCACAATAAATACACCCTCTTTCCAAAGCCAGCCTGTCTTCTTTCTGTCCCCGTCCCACCCCTTCTCCCCCCCCCCCCCCCCCCCCCCCCCGCCCACACGCGGCTGTACAGCGCTAGATGCTTCTTTAAAAGTCTCTGTCTAACTAACTAAGAACTAAAATTCTCTAATCTACCTATATTCTAATGTTCACAGCTAAAAGCATAGTTTTCTGTATGAATAGAGAGAAGAGCTGTGTCTCTGAGCTGAGCTGTATTGAGAGAGACCTAGCACACGTCTTGCTCTAGTGAGAGACACTGAAACACTGATACTGAACAGGAAACGCTGTTCTATGCAAAACCAGGTCATGTGACTTTTCCAGCAAATGACAACCATACACATCACAGTCATGACGTCGCACGCCTCGTTCACCCTGCTCTATGCTCGAAGCTGATTTGCTGGCCGCCAAAATGACAGGAAGCGCCGAATATGGCGCGATAGTAATAGATTATCTGCAGATTGTCACCGAAAATATCACGTGATCGGAAATTTCTGATCAGCCTAAAAATCGTGCCGATTTCAACTTTGTCGATTATAATCGCTCATCCCTAGTCTCAGTCCCTATTTTGCATAAACCGGATTTTGAAAACAAATAGCCAAACAGTGGCCAAACAGCAGAATGCAACAGGATACTTTATAATTATAAATCGCATATGATTTTACTGAGTGAATACAATGAGGCTGTTCCACCATCCCACCCCACTAGAAGTTGGTATCCTCGATAACCCTCCCCACACAAACTCATCTTGCACATAGCGCTGTGGGGTTACACCAACATTGGACCTGGGTGTCCTATGTGGGGCTATAATCTCAGGGGCTTCAGGCACATTCCCTGGGGAAGGGTTTGTTGACTGCTCCAATCTCTTCCTGGATGGCAAGCTTGCCACAGCTGGAACCTCAGTTGAGATCGGAACTGGGACAGCCCACCATTCTTCAACTAAAGGAGGTTGAAGGACAGATGTACTTCATGCACAGTCATAGGCTCCTCAAAATTACAGTGCCTTAAAATAATTCAGTGCAGATCACGTGAGGGGCCCCCTGTCCGTATCGGCTCTATCTCATAGACTGGGATGGCAGGGTCTACCCTCTTCTTTACCACAGACAGGACTTCCTCCCACCTCCCATCCAACTTTCCAGATGGTCTCATAGCTCTGACCATCACTCAATCACCCGGGGCATACCCGTCTCTCTACATGTGCCGCGGGTTAGGGTGTACCACTTGTTTCAGGCATTCTCCTACAACCTTGTGCACTGCTCCTGTGTACCTGTGCCCACGCAGTGGGTCCTGGTCGGTGGTGGTTGCATCGGACTGGGCACATGGAGAGCCTCAATCTCCCGGCCCGGTCTTCCGAACGTCAGCATATGTGGGGAATAACCCGTGGTACTGTGCACCCTATTGTTATAGGCCCACATCAGTTCAGGCAGGTACGCAGGTCACCTAGCCTTCTGACTGTCCTCTAAAGTTCGCAGCATCTGGATCAGGGTGCGGTTAAACCGTTCACATGCCCCGTTCCCCTGAGGATGATATGGGATGGTGCGGGAATGCTCAATCCCACACAACTGGTATAGTTCACTCATTAAAGCCCCTTGAAAACATGCTCCCTGATCAGAATGTATCCTTTGTGGGCACCCAAACACCTGTATAAAGTGTTTGCAGACCGCCTCGGTGGCAGACTCTGCTGTTTGATCCCTATTGGGCACAGCCACTGCATATTATGTGAAATGGTCCGTCATGACCGGGAAATACGAGTGCCCAGAGGCAGAGTACCCAATCTGTATGTATTCAATCATCAGGACCTCTAGGGGCGCAGATGTCTGGATGGTCTGGATGGGAGCCTGCTGTTCAGTGCTCTTACATAACCCACAAGTCCGACATTTGCGACAAGTTTAAGACACCATGCTTAACAAAGCGGGGCAGTACACCGTCGTTGAAGCCACCTGTACGTTTTGTTGATCCCGAAATGAGCGCCCCTCTCATGGACTTCCCGAGGAGCCTCTAGTCAAAATGACATGAGAATGTCAATCTGTTGTCGGTGCTGAAGCTCTGATTGTAAGTAGATGGTGCAACACAGGAGACACTGGGTAACACTCAGCTTATTCACAGAGTCCACCTTTTTTTCTCCAGTGGTAGAGAAATACGGCCCAAAAGAAGATTATTCACAGAAGAAAACGAACAAAAAGGCCTTACTATTAAAATATAACTTTTAATTTACATATATTAAAATACACATTGGCCACAAACACAAATCTCAATACCAATTTAACCACATAACATAATCCCAGGTAAGGAGGGGAAAACCATATATAGGGTAGTGGATAGTAACAAATAGCAGATAGGTCTACAATAACCCTACAACTATAGCCTACCTACACGGACAGAGTAATCGTCCCGAAAGGGACGGCCCCATTTTAGATGGCTAAACCTGGGAATTCCCTGATGCTAGTATTACAAAAATTCTCCTGGCTGAGTGTGAGTAATACTGTGCATATCTATACAAGTACGATACTTAGAAAGATATTACAAAGAATACTATAAAGAGAACATACACAGTACTTACAACAGAATGCCAACTAGGCCAAAAGGGTAAATACCCTACATAGGGCACTCTGCACTCCACTAATAACAAAGATACCCAAAGGTAATGCAGACGTATACTTATTTGAACACCAGGGGGAGTCCTTAGCAAAACTGAATAAGTGCACTCCCTGTCTCCCGACGCGTTTCCCCCCTCCAATATATAGGGGTTCTTCAGGGGATTATCGATCATGGCACCATGGCACCATAAATTTACCTACCCATGGGGTTCGGAAAGGCCGAACACCCTTTACCTTTTAATACCGTACAAAAATAGGAAAAATTGTGTGTGGTGGCGTTTAAAGGCGCGCTCTCAATGCAGCAAAGCAGCTTACAATTTAACCAGCTCTACCCGCTATCCCCAGAAATCTACATATAATACAGATTCTCTCACATGCACACCGGTTGCATAAATAAATATAGCAAGCCCGTCCAATGTCCTGAATCAGGAAGGCGCACTTAGATAAACACTTATGGCCTGAAAACAAACCTGCCCTAACTAGGCTAACTACAGGCCTGCAAACAGTCTTGGGTTCGTTGGCATGCATGCGTTTGACCCGGGTGTACCTGTGATGGCTGGCAGTTACCGCTCAGAGGTAAAGATCCCGGATGTTTGAGACGATATTAAAGATGTAGTCGCTGCTCTCAGTCTCTGTAGAGTATTCCTCCTTCATAGAGCTTTCTTTGCCAAAAGCATCAGTGTACACAGCCAGACTCCTCTCTCTCAGGAGCAGCTCACCGTTCTGGGCCTAACAGATTCAGGAAAGCTGAGTCGATCCTCGCCCAGCGTCTGTCCTCTCCTGATCTCTATGTGTCTTCTTCTGCTGCTCTCTAACATGGCTGCAGCCTCGTGTCTCTTGTCACAAGTCTCTAATTTGCATACACCAGAAACCGGAAACTGTGGCATCTTGTGGCCAAACAGCAGAATACAACGGAATACTTTATAATTATAAGTCACACAAATGATCTTACTTAGTGAACACAGTGGGGCTGTTCCACTATCCCACAAACCTACTGTAGTTATTTCTGATAATGCTTCAGTGTACAATGGGTATACCACTAAACTTGGGTGGGTTTTGTTCATAACCATTGTCTTTGTGGAGTAGATTTACCTCAGCAGGTGTGAGAACACAATGTATAATTTGTAAGATGCCTTGTCCTGTTGTGGTGTGTAACAAAGAGTTTTAGAGAACCTCCAGGATTCTTTTTATGATTTCCTACTTGTTTGTAAATAACAAACAGTTCACTCATTTCCTATGTTTCACAATTAGAGTCCCTATAGTTTACAAAGGGTTAATGTGTACTGACCCATCGGTCTTCCTCTCTCTCTTGGTCCTCCCTCCCTAGAATGTTTGAAGGATGAACATTAGTGTAATGAGGTCCTATAGGAAAAGTGACTCCTTGTGAAACGGCAGATGGAGTAGAAAGGGTGTGCTGTGAGGAATAGAGGGAGAGGGGGACAATCAGGGCCGCCAACAGAAATTTCAGGGCCCCATACAGCTGAAGCGTCTGGGGCCCCCCTTCAAACCCCGCCCCCAGCTGGGTTGGTGGCCGGACCTGCGGGTAAGTAGCTGGGTTCGGTAACGTGTAAAGGCTTATTCACACGGAGTTTACACTCCGTGTTAAAAGTGCTTTTCGGATCCGTCTTGGGGTCCGCTCTGTCGGTCCCCAAGACGAATCTAACAATTAGCAGTGAGATTCTCACTGGTGTCTATGCCAAATACGCAGCGGCGTTCAGATGAAAGATCGCTGCTGTGTGTTTCAAAAGCGCCTCTCGGGTCCGTCTGGAAAACAATTGCATGTCAATTCTTTCAGAGACAGACCCGAGCGGCGCTTATGAAACACGCAGCGGCGATCTTTCGTGTGAACGCCGCTGCGTATTTGGCATAGACAAGAGTGAGAATCTCACTGCTAATTGTTTAGATCCGTCTTGGGGACCGACAGAACAGACCCCAAGACGGTTCCGAAAAGCGCTTGTAACACGGAGTGTAAACTCCGTGTGAACAAGCCCTAAATATTCAGTGGATACGGCATTAGTTAAAAAACAATTCTTCCTTTTTTATTAAATTTTACATAAAAACATTCAGCCACAACTTAATAGTAGCATGTCCATAGTATATATATATGTATATATATATATATATATATATGTATATATATATATATATATATATATATAGTGGATGTATACTCAAGTGAAAGGTGCGGCAGGTCACCGTTCGCCAAGTGTAGTTAGATTGCTGCTCCCATCCAGGTGAGTTGTAGATGCCGGCCAGCTGTGTTCGGTAGCCAGGCGGGTAGGTAGGTAGTCAGGCAGGTAGCCGGGCAGGCAGGTGGGTAGCCAGACGGGTAGGTAGGTAGCCAGATTAGGTAGCCAGGCAGGTAGGTAGGTAGCAAGGCAGGCAGGGGGGTAGTTGGGCAAGCAAGTAAATTGCCGGACGGGTTGCTAGCCTGACTAGGTAGCCAGGTGGGCGGGTAGGTAGGTAGCCAGACAGGCAGGTGGGTAGCCAAGTGGGGGGATAGGTAGCCAGGCAGGCAGATAGATAGCTGGGCAGGTTGATAGCCTGGCTAGATAGCCAGACGGGCAGGTAAGTAGGTAGCCAGGTGGGTAGCCAAGTAGCTGGGTGGGCGGGTAGGTAGCCAGGCAGACTGTTAGGTAGGTAGGTAGGTAGCCAGGCAAGCACTTGGGTAGCCAGGTCGGTAGGTAGGTAGCCAGATGGGTAGTCAGGCAGGCAGATAAGGAGCCAGGCGGGTTGGTAGCATAGCTTGGTAGCCAGGCGGGTGGGTGGTTAGGTAGCCAGGCAGGCAGAATGTTAGGTAGCCAGGTGGGTAGGTAGGTAGATGGGCTAGGTAGCTGGGCATGCAGGCAGATAGCCTGGCTATGTAGCCAGGCACGTGGGTAGCTAGATAGGCAGTAGCAGGGATGGGGGATAGATAGCCAAGTGGGTAGTCAGGAGGGTCGGTAGCCTGGCAGGTAGCCAGATGGGGCCCCCCTCCTAGAGAGAGAGGGCCCGCACTCCTAATTACAGCTATACTGTTATTTAACTTACTTCACCTGCGCTGTAACCGGAGGCGGGCCCTCCACTGTCTCTGCCCGCGCGGCTTCTGCCCAACGGCGGGATGCGGGACAATTTGATTCCGTGAAGCCCCACCTATGGGGGCATGGCCTCATTGATTTAATTAGGCATCCCGCCCGCCAGCAGCTCGGGGCTCTCCCACTCTTATCAGCGCCGCCGGGCCCGAGCCGTACACAGCGGCGCAGGCGCCGACCTGCAGAGCGGGGCCTTTCCACTCCTATCAGAGCTGCGCCGCCGGGCCCCAGCCACACACAGCGGCGCAGACGTCGACCTGCAGAGCGGGGCCCTCCCATTCCTATGAGCGCTGCGCCGCCGGGCCCCAGCCACACACAGCGGCGCAGACGCCGACCTGCAGAGCGGGGCCCTTCCACTCCTATGAGCGCTGCGCCGCCGGGCCCCAGCCACACACAGCGGCTCAGTCGCCGACCTGCAGAGCGGGGCCCTTCCACTCCTACGAGTGCTGCGCCGCTGGGCCCCAGTCACACACAGCGGCGCAGGCGCTGACCTACAGCTCGGTGCCCTCACACTCTGTGGCCTGTTCTGTGTACCGTTGTTGTGGAGCAAGGGGGCGGTACCCGCTAGCGGCGGCGGGCCTCCCCTTGCTTCAAAAACCAGCCGGGCCCCGTACGGGAGTACTGCCTGTACCCCCCTATCGGCGGCCCGGGGGACAATAGAGAAAAAAAGGGAAAAATGATATGCCCCAGGGTGATACTTGAATAAGTGATGAATGGGTTGTCTGGAAATGTACAAACTTATGAGTGAGAGGGGTGGTAGTAGCTTCTTGGGCAATACTCACAATGGGTTTGTGATCTAAGACTCAGGACATCTTTTACTGTTGCTTCTCTAGATACAGCTGCTTCAATGAGGTTACAGGTTACCATGATTTTACAATCCTTTACAGTCATAAACTGTTTGGTGTCTGATGTATCTACTGATGTGTGATATCAATGTGTCTGGCCTCTATAGGTGAGCCTATAGATGCTATAGATGCATATGATGTAGCTAAACTTAACCAATTGCAATACATCTCTCGTTCTTTGTCAGACCCACACTTTGTAAAGTCTCTATCCCATGTACCTTTTTCAGGCAAATCTAGTTAATGACATCTCCACTTTTTCCACATGTGGTACGCAGTTCTACCATCTCAATCATCTGACTCCTTTCGAATACATAATGTACTTAGTTTCATCTTGGGGCTCACTCGGTTCTTTCTTACAAGAAGAAACCATATTCCCCATTTCCCTTTAACCACCAACGGGAGTCCTATTTTTCAGAAACAAGTACAGATCTCATCAGATCACCACTAGGGTATATGTATTCAGCTCATCAAGCACCCTGTACTTTGTCACCAAGCACCCTGTACTTGGTCCGTTGCTTCTAGTAACAAGTGAAAAGTGGAGATGTGATTCACCCAAAAGTATGTAATTAACAGCCAACCATAGTTACATGCTTATAACTATTTAACTATACTTAAACGTAGGGCTGCTATCAATCATCTATTAACCATTTCAGGGCCCAATACAGCCAAATCAAATGGGGCCCCCACCCATTACTACTTCCTATTTTTTAACAAATCAGTTGGCCTCTTTTTGATTAGGGCCCCTAATAGGAGTAATGCCTGTACTGCCCTATTGGCACCCCTGATTAAACGTCTAAATGAGCTCTACTATGATACATAGAAACAGTAACTTTTAGATAATATTCATGGATCAGAAACAAGAGATATAACAGGATTACAGCTATGAAATAGTTAACAAACCCGGAACAAAGTACAGCCTTACAGTCTATTACTATTGTCTTTTCTTACAAAGCTTCAGCAGCTATGACCTGACAAGTAAAAGCAAATATACATAGGACAGCAGCAGAATACTCAATAAATCAATAACATAGGACAAAGTAAAACTAACTTTACAGTACACAACTAGATCAAGGGAGAGTGGAATTTTTATATACTTACTACCTGCTGCATTTCTGGAGACAGAGAAGTTTTGGAAAAGTTAGGATTCTAAGATGTTTGTGTCATAAATTCTGCAGACAGAAGACATGTCTGGAAGAAGTTGTCATAGTGGTCTTGACCATATAAAAAGGGAAAGCAAACAACACCATTCAGCGAAGTCATCACCTATAAGTCACTGGATGTAGCTTTCACAGTAATTATATATATGTGTGTAGGGTGCCTACATACAACTGGTATCTACAACTATATTGTCACTGTGAGGCAATAATATTGGTTGTAGTATAATGGTTTATATTCAGTAATGGTATAGTGTATTATGCAGTCATGAGATGTGGTCATGGTGTGGCGGTATTTGGTCTTTGTGGAATTATTGATAATTTTGTCCTTGGGATTTTGGTTTTGTGCAATGGTATAACCTGGTTACTATATAACCATTATTTAGTGGTTTTATACTTAGAACTTTGTGTTATATCTTTTTGTATACTTTTCTTTATAAAAAAATGTTACATGGGGAAAGGGTGTTTTTGTCTTTATAGACCTTATTTGTTTAACACCTAGTGCCCTGCTGCTTCAGCAATTAAGTAAGGAAGACTTAAAAACCACAGTGCCCCATCGTGATTGTCATCACACAAGTTTTATCATTTGAAGTGAGACTGACTGGAGACACTGCGCAGGTCACAGCGACAGGAAGGAAAAGCAGTTTTGGAGAGGGCCCCTAGAATCAACTCCTTTGATGGACCCTTGGCACCCCAGCCTGACACTTGTTAAAAATGACTAAGCACTTTAATAGGGCTGGGGTGTTTTAACCATCAGAGAGTGGAGAAGGCCTGCAGCCAATCACAGAAGGGAAAGTAACCTGCCATGTGCTAGGGAGTAGAGTTGAGTTGTGTTCATAGTTAAGGATCCTGTTTGGAGCTGTCGGTGAGGTGGAAGAAACTACAAACAATACCACCATCCTTCATCAGCAACCTGTTGATGACATTGAGAGCAGGAAATGAACAGAATAATGTGACTGTATTTCATTTTGCCTCCTGTGTAAGGTAACAGGGATGAGGAGTGCTTGGTAGTCACTGAGAGGACTGACACAGAAGAGTTATAAACCCTACTTTGTTTTATTATTAACCACTAAAAAATAATATGGTGTAATGGATGATTTGGCCATTTTCTTGTGTGTTCCTAGTTGTGCCCAATCCTACTGATCGCCAGCTTCTTTTGACACATTGAAAATTCCAGTCACTTACCAGCTGCAGTGTTCACGTACCAGATTTTAGAAATGCTGATGAACATTTACTACAGAAATTGCAAAATACAGCAATTCATGGAATACCAGCATACAGGAAAGAGAAGAAGAGAGAGGAGAAGACAAGCAGGAACAGGTAGATGGGAGAGGAAAAAGTAAGAGGATTGAGGGACTTAGAAAGGGAAATCTCCAGGGAAGAATAGAGTTGTAGTGAAAAAGAGTAACCCTGAATAGACAGTGAAATTTGGCGATGACAGTCCTCAGGAATAATCAATGTCCTGCAGGCCCAGATCTAATGAGAGAAAGGGAAAGTAATATGTCCACCTGACAGAAGGATAAAATACTCGTCAGATTCTAATCAGAATCCAACCAGTATTTTACACTCTGTTTTTCTTTTGTCCTATTTCTTGCCGTGGTTTTCGGACCTCGGCCGTCCCATTGAATTGAACAATACTACAATCCACCATTTTCAAGTGAAATACGGTGGATTATAGAATATGTTCCAAGTTTTTGGAGCCGGTTTTCGGATTTCAAATTTGAGCTCAGAAAATCCGAGCTGCGTAGACTAGAGCACAGTGTCACGGTTCACGCTGCGGCCCCTGCTATGGACCGACAGCGTGCCCGTGTCTCCTGTGTCCCGGCCGCTGCTGCGACATCCCCTGGTGTCCCTGGCTCTTTGCACACACCTGTCCTGGCTCCTTCCACTCCTGAGGCCTCACCACCTGTGCTTCCTCCAGCTCCCTGGCATCCTGTGCGCACACGTGCTCCCTCTAGGGGCACGCGCGCGTCACTGCACCACATTTAAGGAGTCAGAGTACCTTGGCCCTGCCCAGTGACCTGTAACCTCTGGCTACATAAGGAACCTCCTACCTTCACTCTATGTCAGTTCGTTGTTGTCTTCAGCACAAGAGCTTGACCCCTTGGCTGCTGCATTGCTGCTGTTCTATCATAGGTTCATACGTCTATCGGTTCCTGTTGGACATCTGCCGCTGCACCAGCCTGCCTACCTGCTGTACATCTGCACCTGCTGGCCTATACCTGCTACCTACCTGGACTGGGCATACGTTCACCAGCTACACCTGCACTGAGCATCCGTTTATCAACCTCCAGTGTCCAGCCTTCCAGACCTGCACTTCGGCTACCCCCTGCGGGTATTACCATCTCTGCCTGCGGTGGGCCCTGCGGATCCCCTGTTCCAGGACGTTTTCTGGCTGTGTGGCCAGAAATCGTTACAGTACGAACTGACCATCAAATATGGATCCCGCCGGAGTGACTTTGCCTGACCTGGTAGCTGTGGTGAACCGTCATGGCGTCCACCTGGAGCAATTGTTCCGTAAGTTGCAGACCATCACCACCCGTCTGGACGAAGTCATGTCTGCACTGGCCTCTACACCTGCTCCACCACCTGCTGTGGCTCCGCCTCCTGCTGCCATGTCCAGTCCTAGCCTGCACTTGCCTCTGCCTGCCCGTTATTCTGGAGACCCTCATACGTGTCGCGGCTTCCTTAATCAGTGCACCATCCATTTTGAGGTCCTGGCCCACCAGTTTTCTTCTGACCGTGCCAAGGTGGCCTTCATCATTAGCCTGCTGTCAGGTGAAGCCTTGGCCTGGGTCTCACCCCTGTGGGAGAGAGGGGATCCGCTGACAGGGGACCTCCAGGAGTTCCTGAGTGCCTTTAGGAGAACCTTCGAGCTACCTGGGCGCAACACATCTGCTGCTTCATCGCTACTTCGGTTCTGTCAGGGCGATTCTACTGTGGGTCAATATGCCATCCAGTTTCGTACCCTGGCCTCTGAGCTTGCCTGGAACAATGAGGCCCTCGTTGCTGCCTTCTGGGGGGGCCTCGATGGACGCATTAAGGACGAGTTGGCTGGTCGTGACCTACCCACCACATTGGACGACCTCATCGCTTTGGCTACCCGGATCGACATCCGTTTTGCTGAGAGGGAGCTTGAGCTACGCCAGCAGCCAGCGTCCACCCGGCCTCGCAAGCCTCCACGCTCTGTACCTAAAACCACGAGCCCACCTCGCCTGACACCTGTGTTTTTCCAAGATGAGCCTATGGAGGTCAACCGCACTCATCTCACCACAGAGGAACGCGCCCGTCGACGCAGTTTAAACCTGTGCCTGTACTGCGGTGGTACCCGTCATTTCCTGAAGAACTGCCCAGTCCGCCCAGCTGCGCCCCGGAAACCTCAGCACCATGGGGTTGTGGGTGAAGTTACCCTGAATAACGGTGTGCCTGCTCCCCGTTTGACCACTCCAGTCACCCTACGTTTTTCATCTGGTGATGCGTCTGAAGTGCCTGCTCTTCTGGACTCCGGCTCTTCCGAGAACTTCATCCATCCGTCCCTACTGGAGAAGTTCTGCCTGCCTGTTTCCCGTCTGGAAAAACCACTACGTTTTTCATCCGTTAACGGGGAGATCCTGAAGGAGCCAGTCCAGTTCCGAACCCAGCCTGTGTCTCTACAAATTGGAGGTTCCCACCAAGAGGACATCTCCTTCTACGTCCTGCCAAGTTCTTCTGCTCCAGTCTTGCTCGGGCTTCCATGGTTCCAGCTTCACAGTCCATCCCTGGATTGGCGAACGGGTGAAGTCGTCCAATGGGGCAAGCATTGCTACTCTCACTGCCTCAAGCCCACCCATCTGGAGCAGCCCTGCCCTCCCGTTTCTCTGCCCGTTTGTTCTGCTGTGCCAGTGGAAGATTCACATCTGCAAGAAGAGCCTCTGGTTTGCAGGGACACCTCTGACTCCCACCCACCCCACCCCCTGCCTACTGTTTCTGCTTCTTCTCCCCAGGTCCAAGAAGTTTTCCGGGACTCTCTGGACACCTCCTCTGACGACAGTTCCTGGGATACCGAGGAGGAGGTGGTTACCCCAAGCCGTTTTGTGGGTACCCGGCTAGCCCGGAGGGGAGGGCTTAAGGGGGGAGGTACTGTCACGGTTCACGCTGCGGCCCCTGCTATGGACCGACAGCGTGCCCGTGTCTCCTGTGTCCCGGCCGCTGCTGCGACATCCCCTGGTGTCCCTGGCTCTTTGCACACACCTGTCCTGGCTCCTTCCACTCCTGAGGCCTCACCACCTGTGCTTCCTCCAGCTTCCTGGCATCCTGTGCGCACACGTGCTCCCTCTTGGGGCACGCGCGCGTCACTGCACCACATTTAAGGAGTCAGAGTACCTTGGCCCTGCCCAGTGACCTGTAACCTCTGGCTACATAAGGAACCTCCTACCTTCACTCTATGTCAGTTCGTTGTTGTCTTCAGCACAAGAGCTTGACCCCTTGGCTGCTGCATTGCTGCTGTTCTATCATAGGTTCATACGTCTATCGGTTCCTGTTGGACATCTGCCGCTGCACCAGCCTGCCTACCTGCTGTACATCTGCACCTGCTGGCCTATACCTGCTACCTACCTGGACTGGGCATACGTTCACCAGCTACACCTGCACTGAGCATCCGTTTATCAACCTCCAGTGTCCAGCCTTCCAGACCTGCACTTCGGCTACCCCCTGCGGGTATTACCATCTCTGCCTGCGGTGGGCCCTGCGGATCTCCTGTTCCAGGACGTTTTCTGGCTGTGTGGCCAGAAATCGTTACACACAGATTTTCTATTGAGGTCTATGGAGATGATTTACAGTCGGGTTTTTGCAGATTCTAAATACCGAATCCACTTAAAAATCCGACAGTAAATCACTGTTGTGTAGACTTAGCCTAAAAGCCTGAGGAAATGGTTTAGGGGACTGCCATAAGAGCAATTGTAAAGGAGACATGAAGTGTGGAAGCCCCAGATGTAATTGTCTACCTATAAAGTGAACTGGGATTGAACTGTAACTTGCCAAATAATCCTGTGAGTAAACCTGCAAAATCCCAAACTCAAAGTGTGTTTCTTCTGCACCAGTGCATTTTCCTCCCAGCAATCACTACTTGGGTGTATCTACCTGCCTGACGCCTGCAACCATCACAAACATACCACTGGTTGTTTTACATATGTTCTAATATACACAGTCATTATTATGACCACCAGATAATATCCAGAGTCCCAGCTGTGTGCTACAGGGACAGTAGCTACACAGTCTGGGAGTGACTCAATAAGGTCCTGGTAGGTTGTCAAAGATATCTGGAGCCATGCTGACTGCATCCCACAGCTGCTGGAGGGTGCATGGGGGAGAATCCAGAGAGCCAAAACGATGATCAAGGTGGTCCCACAGATGCTCAGTTGGTTTCAAGTCTTGGTAATCAGGAAGCCAGGGTAGAACTTAAAAAGTATTTTTCATGCTCTTCCAACCAATGTTGAACATTTCTAGCCATGTGATATATTGACTTGACTCGCTGGAAGGTCCCATCTGCTCTAGGAAAGACAATTAGCATGTTTGGGAATATAAAATATGCAAGAATGGATTCATACACAGATCGATTGAGAGCCTGTTTCACATGGATGAGTGGCCCAGAGAATTCCACAAAAACATTCCCCAGACCATAACGCTGTCACCACAGCTTGTGTTCTTTTAGACAGCCTGTTGCATACCATGTGACATCCTTCATGAGCAACCGTCTTGTCTTCTGTGTGAGGTAACAGGGATGAGGAGTGCTTGGTAGTCACTGAGAGGACTGACACAGAAGAGTTATAAACCCTACTTTGTTTTATTATTAACCACTAAAAAACATGGTATAACGCATGATTTGGCCATTTTCTTCTGTGTTCCTAGTTGTGCCCAATCCTACTGATCGTCAGCTTCTTTTGACACATTGAAAATTCCAGTCACTTACCAGTTGCAGTGTTCACTTACCAGATTTTAGAAATGCTGATGAACATTTACTACAGAAATTTCACAATAAAGCAATTCTAGAGAAATATCCACCAAAATACTGGTATACACACCTTACACCAAATTTATTATGTGTTTTTAAGACACTTTTGTGACACGTCCAAGGAAGGATGTATGGCTTCACTAAAAGGTTGTGGTTTAGTATGTACTGTGCCTGGGTTTAAGGTGGTCCAAACTCTATGATAGATTCCCTGGACACCGTCAAGATATCAACATGGTTCTGCTCTATGGAAGGGTTGGTAAGGCGTGGTGCACCACAATCGGAAATAAGTCCAGAGAGTCAGGGGTCTGCAGTAAACCAGTGCAGTTCTGTAATGGAGGAACTGTAGCTCAATCATTTGGTTGGCCTCCTTGTCAAAGGGCTGGTCACCTAGGATCCGTGGCTCGGTGTCTTCAGAATCTTCTGGTCACAGGAAGTCTGGCAGATTCTCTTTTGCTAACCACTGGTCTCTGCAGAATCTCTGAAGGCTCTGAGTGCTAGCCTATTATACAGTTTCTACATGATCTAGAAACTTCAAATGGCCGGAGTGTAGTGGAAAATCACTACCCTTACAACATTGTTATGTTAGGGCCACATAGCATAGGACAAAAAAAATTGGAAAGCTGACAGGAACGCGTATTTTGGCACTGATTTGCACAAAAACCATGGTTGGTTTTAGATTTTGCAATCAGCCCGTACAATTGAATGTACGGAAACCCAGCTGCAAACCATGAGGCAACATGTTGCATAATCTGTCAGATTTTTAACGCAGCAGTTAAAAACCCATGTTGTATAGACAGCAGCATGGGTTTTTCAATGCTGTCTATGCAGCACAGTGTACCATCGGATTCTCTATAGTTTAAAATACCAACGGTATTTCTGTGCTGTGTAGACATAGCCTTATAATTTCAGTCTCTCATACATCTGTATAGAGCTTCCATTCTGGCCTATGGGAATGTTTCAGCATGTTTTACAGGTGGTGCAAAAGTCACTGTCTGAGTTTTTCCCTCTAAAGCTAAACTGTGTGTCTTCTAGCAAAGAGGAAAGTTACCAACATTTCAGTTCATAGGTATTAAGTCTGAATGTTTAAGTATTAGCTGGCTACATGTTAACCCTTCCTATAGTTCAGATAAACAGAAATTACTATTATACTAAACAATTTAAACTGGGTTTAACAATGTAAAACAGTAAAGTACATAACAGTGTAAGCTATGGTTCCAAGATAGTAAGATGTTGATGGATTTACATAATGGCAATAGAGTGAATGTTCACAGTCTAAAGTACCCTTCTTCTGGGACACTACACATACAACATTAAAACTTTGGCCCAATTATTGGCACAAACTAAGCCAATAAATAAGTGGTAAAAATAATATAGAAGAGTCTACATATCTGCCAGATTTATCATACAGCATGATACACTGTGATATATATGGTATTTTTAGACTGTTTAATATTAAAATATTTTAGCATTAGACAGGATTAGCAAATGTATTCCATTACGTATATGCACTTTTGAGGGTACAGTTTAGTGGAATTACATGAGTGCATCTTGAAAAAAACAGCGCAGAAGGATACTGAACCACCGTCTGCTTAAACCAAACGATCAAGAAAGTATGATAGATATTACAGCGCAACAAGGTTCTGAAAAAACAAAGTAAAATTCACTTTATTTACCATAGAAAAACACGTTATATCTAAAATGACTTCATTAGGTTCAACTGAAAAATACTGACCTGCACCAATTTAAATAGACACGGAGCTCGAATGAATGGCCGGCACCCTTAAAACAATCTGATCGAGCTCAATGATAGTCATCATACTACATTACTGAAAGCCTAAGGCCTTGTCCCCACAGCACGGGTTTTCAGACGGTTTTCGGTTTTGAAAACCGTCTGCAAACCGGCTGACAAACTTTACAATGGACGTCTATGGAAAACCCGTGCCGCGGTCCTCACTGCACGAGTTTTCCGTCCCAGCGGTTTTTCAGACAAACATAGAACTTGTTCATTCTTCCGTCCGAAAACAGTGCAAATACCAGTCGGATAAGCCGACCGATATTTGTCCTGTGCCTTAGGGATTTGCCCTAACAGTACTAAAACATACATAGATACATTCTATCAAGATACAATCCTAAAACACACATAGATACATTCTATCAAGATACAATCCTAAAACAGTATCATAATAACATTGTAACATTTTGTGTAAACATACATCGTATCGTACTTCAACTGAGCTGTCTTATATGTTAAAAAACACCACTAGATGGCACTGCATTGCTAGAAATGAAGTTTCTTCTCACCTCCTTTTAAAGCCTTTCATATTATAACCTCTGTGGCTTCATTGAGCCCACATGGATTAGCTACCCAGCAGAAAGTTATGTTAGGGTGTGATGGAATAATGTCTTTCAAGAACGGATTGTTTAGAAGAATATACCAATGTTTGTTCAATACACTTCTAATGGCATTATGTGTCTCACTGTACCTTGTAATAAAGTTATATATATAATTATTGGTGTAATAGATAGTAGCCTCAAAGGGGCTATCCTGTCCTTGTGGGGGTTCAAATTATCTTAAAAATAACAAAAGGTGCACCGAGAAAACAAATCACAACATGCCCTGTTGCTGTGAAAGTGCTTTCTGATTTTATTCACAAAATGGTGGTTTTTTATACCTCTTTGCAAATGAGTAGATAAGAAGGCATCACATGTAGCTGGCTGTGAGGGTCTATTGGCACGTCCTTATCTATGGACCACTCCTCACAGCTTCAGGAATGTCTGAACACAGGGTGTAACTTCTGACTAGGCGCCATCTTGGATTACACGACGATCTATACAAACTATTACAGGCGGCCATTTTGTTTAACACATTAATGACAAAAGATATACCTACAGCTTTTACATGCTGTACTATATAAGTATGTGCCTATTATGTATATAATATATATATGTATATGTGAAGTATATACTAACTAATACATTAAAATAGAGACACAAAGGATCACACATATATAATCTTTGTTCCCATCCACAACAGTCCCCCCTTGAGACTTTGTTCTCATTTTTATCTCTCCCTATCCTCTTTCCCTATTCCTCTTTCCCTATTCTTGTCTCTTGCGGAAGTACCTCGCCCCGATAAGGGCGGCCCCGAAGTCCCTGATACGCCCTAGCTCACCCTACACTTCTATGGTCTAATTCTTTGATGAGACGTGCGGTTGCAGAAGGGAGTAGATGACTTTCCGGAGCACTTCTGACGTCAATGGTCTCTCATGGAATAGTGTCTTAATGTCCACATCATCATAGGTGTCAGGCTTTGGACAGCTGAAGAGTGTGGTAGTGTCGCTGTCATCATAGAGGCCAGGCCGTGGACAACTGTTCATCATGATGGGAGTAGCCGGCCCCAGCTTTTCACAAATAGTTTCCTCAAGCAAGGGGGAAACAACAGACAATTAGGCAAGTAAAAAAACACCAATCAATATGGGAAACCTATTGGGCAAGCATTTCCTGCCAACCCCTAAAAAAATAAGTAAACCAATTTATTTAT
>JAODAL010017993.1:0-76017 GCA_025379985.1 Phyllomedusa bahiana | reverse complement strand
TAACAGCTATACACAGGAGTGCAGAGCTTTTATTTTACCAGTGAGATACAGATCAGCTTTACACAGGAGAGGCAGATAAACTTTTACAGTGAGAGGGCAGTCTATTGTACAGTGAGATAGCAGATACAGCTATTTAGTGGAAGGCGGAGCATTTTAATTTTTGGTGAGATGGAATGCTCTATTTAAAAATGAGGTACAGGTGATTCAGAGGCAGGGGCGTCGCGGGGCTTTTTTTTTTTCGGGGCTCGGGCCCCGAAAAAACTCCCGTGCCCCAGTCTCCGGGGTTCCCCGGGCCGCTGCCGGGGGCTTGGAGCCCCGACGGGGCCCTTAGCTGCAGTGGCCCCCCGCTGGACCACATGCACTGCGGCTTCTGCGAGCAGAGAGCGGGCTCCCTGCTCCGCAAACAGTGGGGGACCGGCTTGGGTCCAACAAAAAGGGGGCCGCCGGGTCCTACAGCGCGAGGACCCCCGGGCCCCCTCGCCTCACCGGCACGCCCGCAAGATGGATGTCATCGCGACGCTCCCTCTTTTTTGGGGCCCAGCGCGTCATAGCCTGCCCCAAGGAGCTGCCGGAGGAGCGCGGGCTGAAAGGACAGACCCGCGCTACCGGGGAGTTAAAGGAGTATAAATGTTGTTATTTTTTAAAGGGTTTTTTACCTCCCTCAGTCCCCTGTATACTGCCTTGCCCCTTAATCCTGCCTGTGGCCCCATATCCCGCCTGTCCCCAAAAAACCCTCCTGTGGCCCCCATACCCCGCCGGCCCCATAATGCCTTCTTTTGCCCCCATATCCCTCCTGTGCCCCTATAATGCCTGCCTGGGGCCCCCATATCCCTGCCGGGCCCCCATATACTGCCTGTGCCCCTATAATCCCTCCCTGGGCCCCCTTATCCCTCCTGTGGCCCCATAATACTGCCTGTGCCCCTAAATGCCTCCTTTTGTGGCCCCATACCCCCGCCTGGGGCCCCCATTTTTCTGCCTGGGGGCCCCATACCCCCTTCTTTTTGGCCCCCACATTACTGCCTTGGCCCCCATATACGCCTGGGCCCCCCCATATCCCGCCTGTCCCCCTATAATACCGCCTGGGCCCCCATATGTGCCTGTGCCCCCATATACTCCGGGGCCCCCATATCCCTGCCTTTGGCCCCCCATATATGCCTGTGCCCCTAAAACTGCCTTTTGGCCCCCTTAAACCCTTTTTCCCCCTGTGGCCCCCATATCCTGCCTGGGCCCCCATATACTCCCTTTTGTGCCCCTTAAGCCTGCTTGTGGCCCCCAATCCCCCCTTTTTGCCCCCATAATACTGCCTGTGCCCTAAAATGCCTGCCTGGGCCCAATTTCCCCCTTGCCGGGTGCCCCTATAACTGCCTGTGGCCCCCAAAATCCCTGCTTGTGGCCCCCATTTACTGCCTGTCCCCCACCCAAATAAGCCCCTCCCCCGGTGGCCCCCATACCCGCCTGTGGCCCCCATATTCTGCCTGTGGCCCCCATATATGCTGTGGCCCCCATTCCCTGCCTGGGGCCCCCCATATCGCTGCCTGTGGCCCCATATCTCCTGTGCCCCTACAATCCTGCCTGTGGCCCCCCCATATCCCTGCCTGTGCCCCCATATACTGCCTGTCCCCCTATAACCCTCCCTGTGGCCCCCCATACCCTGCCTGTGGCCCCCTAACTGCCTGTGGCCCCATACCCTGCCGGGGCCCCCCCCCCATATTCTGCCTGGGGCCCCCCCCCCCCCATATACTGCCTGTGGCCCATATCCCTGCCTGTGGCCCCCATTGCTGCCTGGCCCCTTAAGCCTGACTGTGCCCCCCATATATCCCTTACACCAACCCCTGCCTGGGGCCCCCCATATCCCTGCCTGTGGCCCCCCATATGCTGCCTCAGTGCCCCTATATTCTGCCTCAGTGCCCCTATATACCTTCTTGGGCCCTATATACTCCCTCAGTGCCCCCATATACTGCCTGTCCCCCATATATGCCTCATGCCCCATATACTTGTGCCCCCCTATATACTGCCTGTGCCCCCTAATACCTGCCTGTGGCCCCTATATACCTGCCTGTGGCCCCATATCCCTCCCTTGGCCCCCATATACTGTTTTCAGTGCCCCTAAACCCAAACTGAGGGACTGCTTTTCCTTAATTGGGTTTGGCTAAAATTGAGGATTCAAAAGATATTTGTGTCCAAACCTCGGGGACAGTATGGGCCGGGAGCAATCAGCATGAAGGTGTAACCGGATGGAGAAAAAGGGAAGGGAACGACGTGGGGGAAAAAGACCTCCTGTAGCACTAAATGTAACGCAATGTAATCCTTTTTATGTCTGCAGAGCGTCTACATACAATAGTAACTACCACAATGGCCCCTGTAGGCTTGGGAATGTCTTCAGGCCCGGTACAGTGATAGTCCCATGTGGGGTCTGGCAGGATTATTTGATCCTTTTGTACTAATATTTTTGGGTTTTTTTGTAGGAGGGGTTTTTAACAATCATTGTTGGTAGATTTGCTCCCTTTCGGGGTATGTTTTGGTGAGTTTAGGGGTATTGTCATATGAAGGTGAGAAGTTCTGAAAAAGTAAATTTGTCATTGGTGATTTTTACTGTAACAGTGACTGCTGGGGAGATGGACGGATCTGTGTGGGATGTGCAGAAAATTAGTGACAGGAATACAAGGTTTTTCCTGTAAAAAAAACATCCACTGTTCACAATGAGGCGTGAAAAATGTCGTGTGAACCCAGCCCTACCCAGAAAAACACAAAGGGCCCGAGCCCCGGATGTTTTAGGACCCTAGCAACGCCCCTGCAGCACGGAGCTGTTGAGCTGTGCAGGGACCCAAAAACACAGACAGGATACATAGAGACTCCGAAGGACTGAACAAAATGGCGGCACGCTACGTGCGCACCAAAGATGGGGACTGGTCTCCGCTGAGTACCGGAGGAACCGGCAAGAAGCTGGAAGGCCGACAGTCTCAGGGAATCAAACCCGGCACCCACCTGATTCACTGCACCGATGCCCAGGACTTATCTGTCTGCCAAGGACATCACCCGCACGATTACTGCGGACTAGGGAGGCGAGGTAAACCGTGCTGCTGCTCTTCGCTTTCGGGCCGGGACTTGCTGGACGCCGCTGTGCCTCTCAGTGTCTCTGCGAGTGCGGCTGGCTCTTCTCAGTAACGGGGAAAGCTGGGAACTTCCCGCACCTGCCGGAGGTCGAGGACAGCCAAAGGAGGTATAGTCGTACCTCTGCAGTAGTGGATCTCCTAAGAGCTGCCAGGTCAGATGTCCGATGCCCTCTCTCTCGCCAGCCACATACGCACCCGATCTGAGAGGTACGCCGAAAGAAATGGCGTCGCTTCCCGCCGCAGCGGGGGGAGGGGTGTGGGGCTGGAGACTTCGACCAAAAACTCTGGTTGTGGGTCACCAATCCAGATGGAACCTTCACCAGGTAGATGAGTGGTGTCTCAGGTGATGAAGGAGCTGGTATTTAGATGTGCCAGTCTGTTCTTTTTAGGCTTATTTGTGCCGGTTTCAGAGCTCGATCCGGGAGGGAATGCAATACACGACCGCTCACATCCCCTGTTCAGGCCACGCCTCAATTTTCCTGAAATTTTAAACGAATTCCACTTCGTTAGAATCGATTCGCTCATTTCTAACTGTAAGCAATAGGGCAAAATGGAGTCAGGACATCAAAAGCAATCACAGGGAAAGGGCAGAATCAGAGTCACATTAAAATACCCTGTCCCCAGCCATTGATTGGACGCTGGTTCAGAGCTCTGATGGGTTCTGATCTTTACACATTTAACTAATCTTGGTCAGTGGGCATGACAATCTGAAAGAGATGGTATATTAAGATCCTAACAATACATTTTGCTCATTGACCATGACAGTAGTTGAAGATACAGATATTTTTTATAAAACAAAAACATTTACATCATGTGGAGACCATGTAGTAGGGAGTTCATACCTATGTTCAAAGAAAGAAAAATACTATCTTCACAGCAAGTGTCAAAAACAAACAATTCTTAGAAGAATTTAACCTTGGTGAGCATGGCCACTGCATCAGACTGACAAACTTTTTTTGCCTTTTTTTGCCTAATACTATCAAACAATACAAAAAATATGGTAATCCAACAAGCACATCCTTTAGATTCCTACATTTCTGTGCTTTTGGAAAACTAAAGAAGGAGCAGAATCTGAGGCTAATTCTGTAGACAATGAGATTAAATACTTGTTTGGCACAGGATACTGAAGTCATTTTATATTGGTCAGGAACACTGCAAGTATTTAAGAAACTAAGCAATCTATGTCCATACAGGACATTATGTTTAGGAGCTCAAGACCTAGGAAGAAAATAATATTCTTACAAATGTCCATAAATTATTTTAGAGGGATGGGAATATCCTGAAAGGAAGCTTGTTTTCCTGAGGTAAATGTAGTACAGGATCCAATTTGTTGAACCAGTGGCAGCCATCTTTGACAAAATTCTTAAAATTGATGTGCAGGGTGCTTAATCAGTAAAGAATATCTTCCAATCATTTAAGAATTATTCTAAATTCTGTGATCTCATAGAAACAAAACCTGTGCACTGCTACACAATACTTGTAAGGCAGTTAGTGACTCATAAAGGGGATTTCTCACTAGGCTGCTTAATTGAGTGACAAGCTGTTTACACTCACTCTGTCTCCTCAGCCTGTGAGTGGTTTTCTAGCAGTGATTAGGATATTCGGCTTCTGAGTCATTACCCTGACACATACAGGACAGCTGATCTTCATTAAACAAAAGCTACAGGTGCTATGAGAACACTGCAATGTGTTATTTGTATACAGAAGCTTATCTTGTTAAAGATAATTAGTTTCCTCTTGACTGAGCTGTGTTGCCATGGTGTGACAACACTCCCTGCTTTGTGCTCTCTCTTATCTAATCTAACAGAGTTATGGTCTGGTATGCAGGTAACCATAGAAACATATGTGTACTCAAGAGCACATAAAATGTCTCTAATCTCATGACTAAAGTAAAATCAACAAAGCAAGATATTTAGAAAAAGTCTTTAATTAACAATCCCTTCATGTTGAAAGCTAATTTTTGTAGTGAGAAAACTCCTTCACGTCAAACATCACTGAAAGAAGTGTCACTAGATTTGTCCATATCTGGCTTAACCAGCTTGATAATCCCTTGAAAGTAAGCAATATAAAAATAATCTAGTAAACAGATATTTTTTTACCAACCTAATTATAAAGATTGCAACATGGTTTCTTGATCTCTGGATAAGCTGGTTTAAGGGCCAGTTCTGGACACAGTGTTGGACTGAAGTTTCTGCGGCCTACCAGAGGAAACTATTTTGAGGGCCCATCACAGGATTTATTCTAAGGGACCTCACCTTATCTATACAGGACAGGAACATGCCCACCTTTAAGTGATATCTACAAATGTACGGTTTAATAGGATATCTTGTACTTTGTACTAAAATCAGCTCCAAATAAGGGTGCCTTTTACCAGACCACATATAAACAGTTCCCAGGTTCATCGACACAATAGAGGAAGCTGTTTCAAACCTTTAAATCTAGGAGTGTTAATTGCAGTACCTGTCAAAGAAGGGTGTCTATACCATCATTTGTTTCTAAAGCGGAAGCTAAATAGACCAATTTATCTCCTACAATAAGACCACCATTGTTTTGATATAGAAGAGCGCAGTAATGGCCACACTTGATCTAAAAGATACTTGTTACCATTTTCCCACCTTTATGGAACATTAAAGATTCCTATGTTTACCATAATATCAAAAGGTTAGACCCTTCATTGTAAGTGTATTGTTCTGTAATTTGTAATATAATCTTTGCACAGAAATTTAAAACATTTTTAGTAAAGTCTCTCTGCAATTTCAAGATATCACAGTAGTCCCATAGTTTCTGGTTATACCATATTCCCCTAAACTATTTAAATCCTGGAACTTGTTAATTTTATTTCTTCTTCAAAGACTGGACTGGATCCTAAACCTGTCCTATACTGATATTTAACAAAATAAAAGAATAATGTAAACGGGTAATTTTTAGTCATTTAGAAAACACTGGGGAAGTCAGAAGGAAATAGCACTTTTTCACCCCTTTTGAATTTGTTCCTACTTGGGTCAAGAGGTCAGACCATTGGATGGTGTTCTCATGGTGGACTCAAGGAAATCTAAAAATTCAGGTATATTCATTCTTTCCTTGCTATTATGACAATTAATTAGGGAGAATTTTAGAAGCAAAGGGACAAGCATGTTTCTACAGTTTTGAAGAAAAGTCATTATGGTGATCTGGATGAAGAAGAAAAGGGAAGAGAAGATCTACAGAGAAGATGAGTTTTTAAAAATGTAATCAAACTGCAGTGAATGTTATAACATAAAAAACTAAAGTTTCTCACTTGATTTTCTGGTGCTCCAGTAATGATATGCTTTATATTTAAATGACCTCTACAATCAATCACTCTGTCTGTCACATTTAATGCTTAGGACAGTGATCGTCTGCAGCCGTCACATGGGTGTACATCATGTCATTGTTGCAGCTCAAATAAATAAAAAATCATTGTGGTCCACCAGAGCATCGGTGCAGGAGCAGTTTGGAATCCAATAGGCAAGCCTCCTTTGTTATTTTTCATTTTAAGAAAAGTTACTGCAGTTGTTTTTATTTTGAAAGCTCTGAATTCTTTGAAGGAGACCTTAAACAGAGGTCTAGGTGATAAAGATATCACAAGTTACAGATCATCGATGGAGATGAATCATTAATTTTAGAAATAAACGTATTTTTAGCAAACAAGTCTAAAACTAAAAAAGTATTTACATCTTCATTAAAACAACAATGGGTTAACAATGGTTAAGTTGGTCAGTCTAATCCACTCAGACTGATGTTCATGAGCTCTTGATTGGGTCTAACTTCTTTTTCAAGTATCCAATGAGTGAGACCTAAGAAAAATCGAAGGAATTAAATAGCAAAGCCAAGCTGCAATTGTCTTAACTTCATTTTTCCTAAACCCCAAAACAGTCCAATCTGTTCTTCAGTGTCTTACTTAGTCTGAGAAGGTGTCAGTAGTTTCTGACTTAGGCTATGTTCACACGGAGTAATTGCGGGACGTACTGTACGCCCCATAATTACGCCGGTGTTCGGGAGCTCGCGCCGACCGGCGCGTCCCCCCATGGTGCGCGGGGGGGGGGGGGACCCCATATACAGCCATTACTCGCGGCGCGTATGTGCCGTGAATAATTAACATGTCATTTATCTCCTCGCGCGTACAATACGATCATATTGTACGCCCGGGAAGAGGAGGCGTAATCCATAGTTCTCTATGAGAACTGTGGACTACCGTAATGACTGGGGTGCATATCACTCATATTTGAGCACAGTATGCTGTGAAATACATGGCAAAATGCGCCCCAATTTAAGCCGTGTGAACATAGCCTTAGGCCAATTCTTACAATATTATGAATTTCTCCACCATAGAGAAGAAGCATATTCCATTAAATTAAATGAACATTCGCCCTTTGTAGATTTTTTTACAGCGTGAATTTTTAAGTCTAAGGCAGGTAAAAAATAGGTAGTAACCAATTTTATCTGGTGTCCAAAGGTTAAAGATCAGAGCTTATCTCATGAAGCCACACAAATTAGAACCCACAGCAGAAATCTCCATAGATTTCTACCACAGATTTCTACCACATTCTACAAAAAAATCTACTGTGTGAACCGGGCCTAAGTTTTTGATTCTAGTGATTAACTTGCATGTAAATGATTTGATTGACGGTGAAAAGATAATGTTACTCTTTGTAAGATTTCTACTTAAGCTCCTTCGTCTATATATGACTATCTGTAATGGTCTTGCTGAATGTGGTTAATCTTAATATGACCAAGGGCTCCTAGTACCTTTGATTTTCTTATTGCTGCTTTCACATCCTTGTTTCTTAAGGTATAAATAAATGGATTTAGGAACGGTACAATGACAGTGTACATGAGGGCAAAAAATTTGTCATGTTGACTACCTTTAGGCCTAACATATACAACAATGGCTGAACAGTAGAACAAACTGGCGACAATGAGGTGGGAGGAACAGGTGGAGAAGGCTTTCCATTTCCCTGTGGTGCTTTTAATTTTTGAGATGGTGGCAATGATGTGGATATAAAATCCTAAAATGATCAGAAATGGAAATACAGTTGCAAATATAGCAGTTGAACTTGTGACTATGTTGCTCAACAAAGGATTAGAACAAGCTATATTCTGCATTGGAGCCAAATCACAGAAGAAATGGTTGATTTTATTGGGTCCACAATATTCCAGTTTAGCTGTAAATATTGTAGGTATGGCAGCTATGACAAATCCAATTATCCATGGGGCAGCGGCAAGTTTAATACAGAGATTTGTGTTCATTATTCTTGAATAATTCATTGGGTTGTTTATGGCTAAATCCCGATCTAAGGCCATCACTGCCAGAAGATAACATTCTGCTACTCCCAAAGAATTAAATGCATACAACTGTGCAAAACATCCAGTGAATGATATCTTCCTGCTAGCATCAGCTAAATTAGCTAAAAGTTTAGGAATGGTAACAGAGATAAATATTATTTCCAGAAAAGCAAAGTTGCTAATGAAGAAATACATTGGCGTACGAAGTGAATGCTCATATCTTATTAAGACGAGTATGGTGCTGTTCCCCAAAACACAGGCTATAAATGCCAATAGGGTAAAGATAAAAAATAAAATTTGCAGATGCTCTAAATCGGAAAAGGCCAGAAGTATAAACTCTGTTACCATGTTCTTATTAAATTCATGAATATTGTAGAGAAACAATCCCTTTATTGAAGATAATGCATAAAACATTAGTACAACTAATTACTATACCTCTAAAGGAGTACTATATGTTTAAACACCAGTTTTAAATCAATTGTCCCTTGGTAAACCAAAGTAGCTCAAAATCTGCTGAATGCAGCTTAAATTGTGTAAATTGTGCTAGTGGCCTCTTGACAAAAAAAAAAAAACATTAATGTAAGAGTTAAAATTAATAGGTGTCCATGTAATACTGAGTGGTTGAGTCTACCATGCTTTTTACTGGCCAATCTTCATAGCAAGGTTTTAAGGGGGGACACCTCTATGACATCCATCTAAAAGGGCATCCAGACAGGAATTGTTCTGAGAGGTATCTGGCAGCAGCATGATCTCTCCATATACTGTTAATTATTATTCTTATTACAGGGAGTCCCTGACTTACCAACCCTTTCGACTTACATCTGTCCCCTAGTTACAAACAGAGACTTATGGGGAATGCTGGCACTTGTAGTTCCATGTTACACAGCAGATAGTAGCTGTGGAATGACAAGTGCCAGCATGCCAAAGCAACACATGCGGTGAAAATGAAGTGAAATCTCTTAATAGGGGCCCAGAGAGCAAAACAAATGTAAAAACCATTCCCCGCACTACCCAAAACAAAAAATAACCTTTTGTGCTGGTTTCATTTAAGAATTATACCTGTTCCAACTTACATACAAATTCAGCTTAAGAACAAACCTACAGTCCCTATTCCGTTTGTTACCCGGGAACTGCCTGCAGCTGAGTATCAATTTAGGGTCAGACTAAAGGCATCTGGAAAAGGATTCACTCTCAGTACTGGTCAATGCAGCATGCTGTAGAAAGAAGAGTCAAAACATTCAGAAGTAGCTTCTTGTTACCATGAATCTACTTTCTTTTCTCAGAAAAAGCCCCCAGACTGCTTTTATAGAATTTCATGCAAAAAGATACACATTGTAAGCACAGAGCAAATCAGTTATGGACATCTTAGAAACTCTCCCTTATTCAGGGATCTTTAACCAATTATTTTAGTCTTTTTGGTGAAGGTTGAAATGAGAAATACAATGTAAATTTATGTATATAGTAGCTTGACATTACATATGCTTAACCCCAGTATATGACCATGCTATAAATGTATAATTTCCTAATTGTTACTTACATCAAACACTAGAAACATTTTCAGTTCACTACTCAAATATTTTACAAGTACAATTAATCACAGGGAGATTAACATGAAAAAGGTTTTAAGTTCATAAAATTAAACAATAAAGTATCTTAAAGATGAAATAAATGATTGGCAGACCAGTACTAAACTAGAGAGGACACTACCCACAATGGCAATCTACAGAGGGAGAGGGGACAAAAAGAAATGCAGTGGTCTTCATTTGGACGGATAGAAAAGTCTAGAAGAAGAAGTACAACAGCCCTAGCAGTAAAAAATCTTCAGTGATCTTGGTTAAGTGGGCTTTTGTGTAGTACTAAGGTCAAAAACTGGATTGCAGCTTGTCAAAAATTGAATTAGGAGGTGGAAAGATGGCTCCAAATCATACATGCCAACTCTCCCGTTTTTGGCGGGGGGGTCCCGCTATTTGGGGTCCCCTCCCGCCCTCCCGGGGGAGTTGGCATTCCTCCCGCCGCCTGCAGGCGGCGGGGGTCCTTAAATTACCGCGGCGCAAGAGTAGCGCTGGTGCGCTAAACTTGCGCCCCGGGACCGCTCCTACAGGCGGGGGCAGCGGCCGCAGCGGCCGCTCACCCGCCCGCGGTCCTCACTGTGCGGGAGGAGGCAGGAGGGATCGCTCCCTCCTCCCTCCTCTCCCTGTATGTACGGCGCCGGTGTGTGCGCCGTACATACAGGACAGCGTCACAGGGGGAAGTGACGTGCGGCTGCTCTCACTTCCCCCTGCGCCGCTGAGGAGATCGGGCAGGAGCGGGCCACGCCGCTGCAGGAGCCTGGTAAGGTAAGGGGGATTTTATTATTTTATTTTTATAAAGCTTTAGGGGGCTCTACCTGGCTAACAGAGAGGGCAACTACCTGGCAACAGAGGGGGCACTCCCTGGCAACAGAGGGGCACTACCTGGCTAACAAATGGGGCATCACCTGGCAACAATGGGGGCAACTACCTGGCAAATTTGGGGCATCACCTGGCAACAATGGGGGCATCACCTGGCAACAATGGGGGCACTACCTGGCAACAAAGGGGGCACTACCTGGCAACAATGGGGGCATCACCAGGCAACAATGGGGGCAAATACTGGGCAACAATGGGGGCATCACCTGGCAACAATGGGGGCATCACCTGGCAACAAAGGGGGCACTACCTGGCAACAAAGGGGCACTACCTGGCAACAGAGGGGGCACTACCTGGAAACCAAGGGGGCACTACCTGGCTAACAGATGGGGCACTACCTGGCTAACAGATGGGGGAACTACCTGGCAACAGAGGGGGCACTACCTGGCAACAGAGGGGGCACTACATGGCAACAGAGGGGGCACTACCTGCAACAGAGGGACATCTACCTGGCAACAGAGGGGACATCTACCTGGCTAACAGATGGGGCACTACCTGGCTAACAGATGGGGAACAAACCTGGCTAACAGATGGGGAACTCCCCTGGCTAACAGATGGGTAACTACCTGGCTAACCGATGGGGGAACTACCTGGCTAACAGATGGGGCACTACCTGGCTAACAGATGGGGAACTACCTGGCAACAGAGGGGACATCTACCTGGCTAACAGATGGGGGCACTACCTGGCTAACAGATGGGGGGCACTACCTGGCTAACAATGGGGGCACTATCTGGCTAACAGACGGGGGCACTACCTGGCTAAACGATTGGGGCACTACCTGGCTAACATATGGGGGCACTACCTGGCTAACAGATGGACATCTACCCGGCAACAGAGGGGCACTACCTGGCAACAATGGGGGCACTACCTGGCTAAAAAAGGGGGGGCATCTACCTGGCAAACAAATTTGGCTCTACCTCGCTACCGCGGGCGCATCGACTTGGCTACATGGGGCATCTACCGGCCTGTAAGGGGCACTACCTAGTTATGGGGGCTACTACCTGGCTATAAGGGCATCTACCTGGCTTTCTTCCAAAGCCGTTATGCAGTTAGGTGGAGTGGGGTGTGGCTTTTTTGAAGGGGCGTGGCATACCGAAAAGATGGGCGTGTCCATGCAAATTTTTGCCGCGGCGCGCTACGCGCGCCGCCCACTAAAATCTCCTGCTTTTTCATTTTCAAAAGTTGGCAACTATGCTCCAAGTAGATATGTTGCTAAAGGAGGTTTAAGGTAAATAGGACATGTGAGATGAGGCAATAGAAGGACAAAGTGGACAGGTAAGGGGCTAATGCTGATGGGAAAATGTTCCTTTGAGACTTGACAAACTGAACTAAGACTTTTTTTCACAAAACAACTAACTCTGCTACAAAACTATTTACCTATAATAGTGATGAGCCTTGTATGTCAATCTATCCATATTACTGAACTGCACATGTGTAAATGACAGCTCTGCAAAACAAAGTATTATTTCCTCAAATCAACGCTGTGAAAGAAAAACTTGAAACAGGTAACACTCCTTATTAGGTAGAAGCACCATGTAGAGGAATTTGTGGAGATTCATACAGCAAAGACTCAATGTGATGGTTGTAAGTTTTAAAAAATATATAGGGAAGAGGTCCATAGTTAGTCAAAGGTTTTAGAAATGGTTGAGGACTGGGATATATACAGTTGTATGTTTGAGGATGTCTGAGTCAAGAGCAAACGTTGAGGTTGGTGATCTGGTTAAAAAGCTTTTCACCAGAAATGGTGGAGAAGGATGTTATGGGAAAAGAGCACTTGGCAGTTATGTTGCAGAAACTTTAAGTCTTTGACATTTTGTGTCCATCTAAGAGGAGAATGTGAGAGAGTGGGGTTTGTGTATGGAGGACTTCAGAGGCATAGATTTCTGCTGGCAGCTACTCAAAATGTATGGGGTGTCATAGACTATAACATCAAAACTTACTAATAAGGCATTGAAAGAGTTGAGGTATCTCATTGGTGAGAGGCACCATGATGGTGTGTGGAGACTTAAAGCTTTTACTCTCCACTAGCATTTAAATCTTCTAAAAGTCTTATGGGAAGAGAGCTGAACTCATCAGTACCATCTTTTGGATGTAGCATTCCTCAAGTCACATCCGACTCACTGAACCTTGCAATGTGAAAGTCATGCCAGTTTTATTTATCTGCATAACTGACTTGGCTTAAATCCCTTTCACATTGCAAAGCTTAGTGAGTTGGATGTGACTTAAATAATGACATTGTTTAATTCACGTGTTCATGTTAAACACATTTTTTAAGATATTTATTTTTTTTTTTTTTTATTTTTCCATATCACTTTCAATAGTTTTTAAAAATTCTTAAGTCCTGCAGTTTTCACTTTGGCCACTAGGTCTAGTAATAGCCTGACACTTCCTGTTCTGTAGAAAGATTTTCAGTAGTCTGTTTATTATCAGTGCAAGCAGAATTAAACTGAAAGGTGACACCAAAGTGTATAGATAATATAGGATCCACTAGTCACAAAAGGAGATGTCACAGTTCTGCCTCTCCCCTCCGTGCACACAGACTTCTTCCTAGGTCACAGAGCATGATTAGAAAACTCTCCTATAGAAGTCAATGGGACTGAGTCAGTCTTAAGGCTTCTATGTCCATGAAGCTGCTGTAAAGCATCTCTCTAAATGCTGTTAAAAGCAGTGCAGGCAATAAAGCCTTCCCACAATCATATATTCATGACAAAATTGTGAAATCTAGAATCAGAAAATTAAAAAGGCTAAGAAGAAAAGAATATGAATCAGTGTCTTGTTTTAAAAAGTAAAACAAACAATGGTGGCAGATTCCCTGTAAGGATTGCTACATTCAATAGATGACACTGGAGAGCTCAACTCTCTTCCCATAAGCCTTTTAGAATAATAAGGCATTGGGCAGTTTTTTGCTCCTCTCTCTCTTTTTAAAACACATGCACACTTGGCTCATGTTTGAGCGATTGAGTGGAATTGCTGCTTGCCTATGTCTATTATATGTGTAAGGGCAGTCTATGATAGCAAAAAATGAGGCAGATGAGCAGAAACTAAAATTCCATATAAGCAGCTATATCAGAGAGCAGAGGCAAACTGTAATATTATGTGATGGGATAACTTACAGGGAATCCTAACATGTCTTTGCTCCTGTAATCACTGCTTTATTTGACATAAGTGAGTCCAGGAGCCTCCATCAACTTTTAAACCATTGGTAGATTTTCATTGTGAATGCAAAAATTATTTGCAAAGTTTTGTATAATGGAAAGAATCAGGAAAGCAGGTCAGGCTGACACATTTTGTTAACTCTTATAATCTGCAGCATGCTGTATTCTGATTTGTTCTGGATTTATAGTTGATTTTACTTTTAGTGTTGCAATTGATGAAATTCTTGGTAAAACCTGCCTCTTACAAGCTACCAAGATAAGAAATGAGAAATAAAATAATTGTGTTTACCTCTGATTTATTTCCCATTTGTGAATGTTGGTAAAGGTCTTTGGTGCCAGAGCACGATCTTCCCACAAACAAGGTTACATAAAAGAAAGATCCATGCTTTTTATAATCTGCTAAATTAGAAAACAGTGGAAGGGCCTAATGCTGATGGGAAAATGTTCCTTTGAGACTTGTCAATCTGAACTAAGACCTTTTTTTTTTTATAAAGCAACTAACTCTGCTACTAAAACTTCTACCTATAAGCGTGATGGACCTTGTATGTAAATCTATCCATATTACTAAACTGCACAGGTGTGAATGGCTGCTCTGCAAGACCAGGCATTATTTCCTAAAAGCAAAACTGTGAAAGAAAAACTCAAAATGGGTAATACTCCTTAATAGGTGTCACAGATCGCGCCGCGGCCCGTGCCTTGGACCGCGGTCGTGTCCGTGCCCCTGTGTCTGGGTCCGCTGTGGCTCCCTGTGTGGGGCTTACAGCGGCAGTCTCTGTATGCTCTGTACCTGCTCCTGCTGCTCAGCGCTACTCACCTGGTCCTGCTTCCACACGTGTCCGTCCTCTGTGGCTTCCCCAGCGTGTGTGCGCATCCCATAGGGCGCGCGCGCGCCAGCCTGCGGACATTTATGCACACAGTGCTCCTGCTTCCTGCCTGTGACCTCTGACCCTTTCCTTCATAAGGAACTTCCTCCCTGGACTCAGTGTCAGTTCGTTGGTGTTCATCATTAGAGTTAGACCTCTGCTGCTGAAGCTCCTACTAGCTTAACCCTCAGGTTTCCATTGCTTCTGCTGAACATGTGCTTAACCCTGCGCTGTCCAGCGCACCTGTTCTCACTGTTGTGTCCTGAGGTGTTGTCCTCCAGTTTCTCTCTGCTGTCTCCTGCTGCTGAATACATTTAGTCACCTGTCTAGGACTCTGTCTTCTGTTTACTGCTGCAGCATCCGTCTATCAGCCTCCAGTGTCCTGTCATCCAGCCCTGCACTCCGGCTACCCACTGCGTGTACTACCATCTCTGCCCGCGGTGGGCCCTGTGGATCCCCTGTACCAGGACGTTTCTGGCCTTGCGACCAGAAAACGTGATAATAGGTAGGGGCAGCATGTAGAGGAATGTGTGAAGATTTATACACCATGGTCACCCCACCGACATGTAAATATGACCACATGACCTCAAGGGAAAAGAGCTAAGACTCATTTCATACATAAAAAAATCACAGAAAAAGAGACATTATTGTCTCGAAAACACAGTCACACAGCCATACTTACAGCTCAATGTCTAGACAATAGACTGACTCCAGCAGGAGGCAACAGAAGCCTCTGTGCTACATGGGAAAGATATGACAGATAACTAATTAGCAGTTCATTAACCACCACGCAACTAGGGAAACATCTGAATGATAAAAAAACTGCACATTGAATAATTACCTGTTCACACCAGTATGCAAAAAAGCTACAGTATAATACATGGGGAGACTGCACAAATGCAAAAATACCAATAAGACAACCACTCACAAACTTCTATATATGAGGGGGGTGGTTTCTGGTATTATAATTGCATATAGATAAGGCGATACAAAGAGTGTCACTTAGGCAGATATATGTGATACACCATGCTGGTTTACAACCAATGATGCCTTTACTATTCAAAGACATTTCGGGTGTCCAACACAAAATACTGATACCCTCTGCTCCCCAGTATTTAGAGAAAAAAGTGACATACTGGAAAAATATCAAATATGAGGTATTAGTTGATGCAGTGGCCACTATATTCAGCAAGCTGACAAATCACGTCAAGGTTCTTCTTTTTTGGTGAGTGCCTACACTGACCATTTACAAAAAAACACAGAAGAAAGGGACATTATTTACTCAAAAACATAAGGCCATACTTACAGCTCAATGGCTGAACTAAAGACTGAACTCAGCAGAAGGCAACACAAGCCCCTGTTTTACTTGAGAAAAATATAACAGGCACGGAATACTATATACAGCATTTGGCTGCGGAGGTTCGCTGTTTGTACACTGAGGGCATTTTTTTAGCTATATTTTGAGCTAATGATATAGAACCTTAACTAGTAACCTTTTGAGTCAGTACCCTCCCTATAGTTATAGGGTGTAGTTCAAGGTAAAGAGTTTAAGATTGCCTATGGCAAATGTGTGTTTTTGATCAAATGTATGTTAAGCACCTTTATTTGTAGACAATGCCTCACTGAATGTGACTTTCACCAGTTACCCATGGCAGGCAAACAAAGAAGACATGTGAAGACAATCATGCTACATCTCTACAGAATATTAAATAAATGCATGACACATGTAGGTCTTACTGCTGGAACCCTAACCTATCAGAAAAACAGTGGTCCAAAGATCTCCATTTACAATCAGCAGCTGGCAGAGTCTCCATATAAATCAATCTAAAGGATCAGCTTTCAGAATTGTCTCAAAGGCAGCAGAACAGCCAACAATGTGGAGGAGTTTTTCATACTTTACTGCAGCAAAATAATAGCAAATTTGAAAAGAAAATGATTTAGAAAGTTTCTTAATTTTGCATTAAGGAAACAAATGAAAAATATAAAAAGGAAAAATAGTATACATTTTGTTTTTAACTTTAAAAAATCTTTAATGCCTGGGTCTCTTTAACTGGATAAGTAGCAAATGTGGAGCCATTGTTTAAATTGGTACACAACTCAGGAATCTAATTACTCAAAAATGTAATTACTATCTACAAATATATGAGTGAATAGTACACAAATAACCATACATTCAAGTAGCTGCTGTGTACATTAATGCTTTTGCCTGAAAAAGTTTACTTGTCTCCATGTCACTGGCCACAAAATGGTATTTTTCTGAAGCAACATTGCTTAATGCATGACCAGGATCTCTCGGGCATGAGATATAGAGGAAATAAGGTTAAAGGTCATCAACAGACTGGAAAAGAGGGGGATTTATGATATTGAGCCTAACGTCTAAGGATGGACAGATGGATGATTGTTAATTGAACCTTCCCACCCAGAAAGGGTGAACTAAAGAGCAATAGCAATTGAATATTCCTGCAAACTCCCCTTCCCTCATTCCTGCACATTCAGATTGGATGGGTAACATGAGTGCAGGGCAGGCTGGACAGGTGCTTGTAGTTAGGGACTCCATTATTAGGGGAACAGACAGGGCAGTCTGTCACAAAGACTGGGAACATTGAACAGTATGTTGTTTAGCTGGAGCCCGAGTTCGATATATCGTGGACCAGGTTTACAGATTGCTGTGTGGGGCTGGTGAGAAGTCAGCTATCATGGTGCATATTGGCATCAGTGACTAAGTTAGAGGTAGGTGGAGTGTCCTTAAAAACGATTTCATCAACTTAGGTTAAAAGCTCAAGGCAATGACCTCCAAGGTAGCATTTTCAGAAACACTACCTGTACCACGGGCCACACCAGGCCGTGGAAGATTAGGAAAGTAAAAAAGTGACTGAAAAATTGGAGTAGGAAAGAGTTATTTGCGCTTCTGTAGAACTGGGATGACTTCTGTCTTGACTATAGACTCTATGGCAGGGATGGGCTGCAACTAAATGGGGAGTGTGCAGCTTTATTTGTGGACAAAATAGCCAGAAAGTTGGAGGAGTATTTCAACTATGGACTGGGGGGAAGTGCAACTACACATATAGTGTGCAAGATAGTGAAGATAGAGAGCTGGGATTTAGTAATAAATCAGGAGGTAGAGTGGAGGGAGGGAAGAGGTGTAGTAATAGTTAATAAAGACAGGGTTAAAAAATTAAAACCAATAAAACTCTAAAGTGCATGCTAACCAAATGCTAGGAGTCTCAGAAATAAAATTAATGAACTAGAATTATTTATCTTAAGAAAAATATGACATAGTGGAAATAACTGAAGCATTGCTGGATGAGAGCTATGACTGGGTGGTTAACAGTGTTGGCCCCATTCTTTCTAATATATTCATTAATGACCTTACACAAGGGTTGCACAATAGAACTCCAAATCAGTATTGCTAACGGTATACACAGAAGGCATTTCCTATTATACTTAAAAATGGACTTTATTCAAACTTCTTAAAAAGTTAAATGATGAATATTCCTTAAATTTCACACAACAATATAGAGTTCTCTAGAACAAGTTCACCTGATTGCTTAGCATTTCAGCTTAGGAGACCAAACATATGTAGGATTTAAATAGACGGAGTCCATAGTATTAGAGCCTTCATCAACTCCTCTCCTCTCGGACACCGCTATGTCTCGCGACGTTTCGGGAGCCGACACGCCCCCTTTGTCAAGCATAGAGGTAACTACATATTACGTTTCTTTTATATCATTCCTAACCACCTTCATTAACATTAAAAATTAAAAACAAGTGGTATGTGCATTAGAGTCAAGTAATATACATACGGTATACTGACTACTGCAACATATATAAATTAGTTAAAAACATACCTTAGCTACTTCACATAGCGGGATAGCTATCTAGAACGAGAATCAGGTATATATGTTCCAATTGCATTCTTCATTAAGACCATTAGGTGTCAGTGTTTGCATTTTGTAAATCCAGTATACCTCTCTTTGCAACAATCTATGTTTAAGTGTATAAGCATCTTTTGCTTCCACTTTTTCTAAGATTCACCATTTTAAGTCACATACATTATGACCAAATTCATGGAAATGCCTGGCTACTGACGTTTCTCCAAATTTTTTATATTCCATCTCATTATCTTTTTTACCTGATTTTTCCATTCTCGTTTTAAACAGTCTAATTTGTGATCTATGCTCATTAATTCTTACTCGTGCTGGTCTGGATGTTTGGCCAATGTATGCTCTGCCACATGGGCATTTCAACATGTATATAACATTGTTTGTATTACAAGTGATTTTTTTTTTTTCTTATTCAAGAGCGTTTATTGAACAATAACGTAATAAAAGATCATGATAAACACATTACAAAGTTCATATCTACTAACAATTATGAAATAATATCATAAGAAGGCTAACAGTGTTCACATATAAGCAATTCGATAACCAAAGGATGCAAAAACAAGGTTCCTGTTGCTGGAGGCTCAAAAAGCCATCGACTAGGGAAGAAAGCGGGTCTGATCTCTGCTGCACCCAGTACAGGTATTTCCCGGACTGTGGAACGATGTAGCTATAGTGATAGGGCCTTGTTCAGCGTTCGATATTCCTTAGGTTTTTAGAGGAAAAACAGTCACAACAAAGAAATAACAAAATCCGTATATATATATATATATAAAAAAAAAAAAATCTGTCATCGGCTCATCAGCGACACCCCTCCCCCCCAAAAGGAAATGATAGGGGCCAACTAAGAATCTCTTATCCACCTCAACTTTTTGCACGAACCAATAAAAAGTACGTTCTACCCCCTATGAGTAGGAGAGATATTGATCCGAGTCGCAAAAGGAGATCCAGTCTCCCCAGATGTGTAAAAATTTGCTACAGCATAATGGTGAGTCCGTTCTGGACTCCTCTAGCCGCTGTAACACATGCATCTCCCGGAACCAATCCGTCAACACTGGGCGGACTTTAGATAACCAGAGTCTGGGAATGATCATTTTGGCAGCCAAGAGCATAAATATAATTAAATGGGACTTAAGGAGGGCCGTAGGGAGTGGAATGTCAAAGAGGAGTACCGAGGCGGGAGTGTTCTGGATCTTTATACCTGTTACTTTGTGAATAATGTCAATCACCTCCTCCCAGAAGGGCTGTAGGACCGAGCATCCCCACCAAATGTGGGACATAGTTCCCCTCTCTTTCCCACATCGCCAACAAACACTCGGGACGGAAGGGAACAGGGTGTGCAAGAGAGCAGGTACCCGGTACCACCTGGAGACAATCTTATAATTCAACTCATGTGCCCTGGAGGATATTGAAGATTTGTGGATTAGTTGAAATGTTTTGAGCCAATCCTCCTCAGAGAGAGTGAGATTGAGCTCCCTCTCCCAACTATCCTGAAAGGAGAGCCTATCGTTCCTCCCACAACTAAGTAGCAGCCTGTAGAGGCCCGACAGAGCCCTCCTCTCTGAATATCTGCCCAGGCACCACAGCTCGAACACAGTGTGGGGTCTCTGCACCGACAGCTCTTGTCTCCATTTCAGATAGAAGCTGTGTAGTTGGTAATAGGAAAATCGAGTGAACGGGGCCATACCCGCACTTCCCACTAGTTCCTCATATCCCTTCAGGGAGTTCTGGGACAGAATTCTGTCCATTACAGAAAGGGTAGCAGTCCCCCCCCAGTAGACGGGTTAGGGGAACAGGAAGAGGTTCCGGGACGGCAGGGTTCCCCAGTAGTGGGGTGCATGGGCCTCCCGTGCTGCTAAGTGTCCACTTGGATGGGTGTGTGATCTGCATACAGCGACTGAGGTCTGGGCTATTAAGGGGAGTTTGCTAAGTGATTTCTTTGGCAGCATTGCTGTTGGTAACCATGGCGAGGCTTCAACAGGAGCCTTATAGAGCCTGTTTTCAAGGAGAACCCACAATTTGGGGGCCACCGTTTGAAATGCATCTAATATGCGGACCGCCACTGTAGCCAGATAGTAGGCCGGGAAGTCTGGAAGGGACAAGCCTCCCTCCGTCTTTGGTCGGGATAGCGTCCTCTCTGATATTCGGGGTCGACCCCTCGTCCATACAAACTGGGATACTAGTTTACGAAGCGCTGGGAAAAAAGTTTTGGGTAGTTTAAGAGGGATTGCTTGAAAAAGGTATAGAAGTCTTGGGAGGATGTTCATTTTTAATATGTTTATGATTACCATCCAGGAGAAGTCTCTCCTGTCCCATCTCGTAAGATCCCGTTGGAGGCTGGAGAGGTAGAGGGCAAAATTGAAATCGTAAACTAATTCCGGGTCCGATGGGATCCGAATCCCCAAGTACCTAAGGGAGGAAGTTTCCCAAGAAAGGGGGAACGAGATCATCAGAGAAGTCACTGAGGTCTGGGGTATGTTGACACTGAGAGCTGAACATTTTGTCATATTTATCTTGTGATTGCTGTGGGCGTTATACTCCGCCAAAGCCCTCAGCGCCGCTGGAAGTGATGTCATGGGGTCTGTGAGATACAACAATAGGTCGTCCGCAAAAGCAGAGCATCTAAACTGGGGGCTGTCTACGGAAATTCCCTGTATCTCTGGGTCACTTCTAAGGGCCTGCAACAAGTGCTCCATCACCAAAATATAGAGGATCGGGGAGAGGGGGCTTCCCTGTCTGGTGCCATTCCCTATTGTAAAGGGAGCAGAGAGAGCTCCATTGACCCGGAGTTGAGCCTGTGGAGAAGCATAGAGGGCCATAATCTTCCCACGAATTCCTCTGCCCAGACCCAATGATTCCAAGACGCCATGTAGGAAAGGCCAGGCTACCCTGTCGAAGGCCTTCTCCGCATCCAGGGACAGGAGAAGGCAAGGGATACTCTGTTCCCGTGCGTGGTGGAGTCGAGAAAAAGTCTTTAGTGTATTGTCTCTCGCCTCCCTGGACGGGACAAAACCTACCTGGACGGGACAAAACCTACCTGGTCCGGATGGATAATTGACGTGAGCAGGGGGCTAAGACGGTTAGCTATTAATTTAGCGAACATTTTTGCATCTGTATTGATCAGAGAGATCGGACGATAATTTTGGCAATGTGATGGGTCTTTACCCTCTTTTGGTATTACCACTATGTGGGCCTTCGGGAATGCTTGATCAAAGGGGGTATCGGAAGAGGCTGCATTGAATGCCATGAGGATGGGTAGAGGCAATTCCGACTTCAGGGTTTTATAAAATAAGGCCGTATATCCGTCCGGACCAGTGCTTTTACCGGATGGGAGCGACTGTATGGCCGTTGCAAGCTCCTCTTCTGAAAAAGATTCCTCCAGGGAGGCAAAAGAATCTGCAGGGGGGCGTGGCAGGGCAGTTTTCGCAAGGTATGACTGCAGGGACGGTGGACTGGCGACAGGCGGCGGTAGATTGTACAAATCTGAGTAGTATTGGTGAAAGACCTTGAGGATATCCTCAGTGAGATGCATTGTTTGTCCCTTTGGGGTCTTAATCGAAGGGACAAACAGGGCCGCCCTCTTATCCCTCAGTGCTCATGCAAGGGCTTTCCCTGGCTTATTGCTCCAGGTGTTGAAGGAACTAGCACAAAGCTGCTAGTATCTCCTATGTTTATTTTCCATTAATCGGAGGATTTCATGGCGGGTTTGAACCACTGCCCTCAGGTCTCTCTCCAGTCCCGTGGCCTTATGTAAGGTCTCAAGGGAGTGCAATTTGGTCAGGAGCGTTTGGAGCTTTGCGGCCGCCTCTCTTTTAAGGCGAGCGCCATGTTTGATAAGGACACCTCTGAGGGTGCACTTCAAAGCCTCCCACTGAGTCTGGGGGGAGGTAGGGTCAGAATCATGCACACCTATGAACAAGTCCACCGCCCGATGCAAGTCCGTCAAACATAACGAGTCGGACAAAAGTGATTCGTTCAATTTCCATGCGTACGCTGTCCTCCTCAAATGCGGCAACATGATATCACAATGGATTGGGGCGTGATCCGAATGGATAGCGCTATCGATGGAGGCGGAGACTACGTATTTGAGGAGGGAATGTTGGGGGAGGATGTAGTCAGTTCGGGAGTATGAGTTATGGGAATAGGAATAAAAGGTGTAGTCCCTATCCTGCGGGTGCAGCAACCTCCATATATCCATCAGTTGCATGTCATGGAGCATCTGTTTCACTTTATGGAGGGCACGATAGGCTACAGAGGAGCGTCCAGTGGAAGTATCTAGAAGAGGATTCAATGCTAGATTGAGATCGCCCGCGAAGATTATCTGGCCCTGGGCGAAGTGCAACAGTTTGTCCAAAATTTTTGCCATGAAGGACATTTGGCCCGTGCTAGGGGCGTATATGTTAGCCAGTGTAAAAGTCTGACCCTGTAGGGACACTTTCATAAAAAGGGCCCTTGCGTCGTCATCTCTAAATATATCGATAATCGTGACGGGCAGGGTTTTGTGGAAGAAGATGGCCACTCCCTTAACTCTCGAGGAGGTGCTGCTGTTATGACACCAGACAGGGAAGTATCGGTTCTTATAGAGCTGCATGTGGGAGTCAAGGAGGTGGGTCTCCTGAAGAAAGACAATTCGGGATTTTTGTTTGTGGAGGTGATAGAGAATTTGGGAACGTTTTTCAGGGGAATTGAAGCCCTTGACGTTAAGGGACGTTATACGTATATTCTCCATGGTACCGTCTAAGAGCACCTAAGAGATCAAGACCCCCGAATATCAGAGAGGGCGACGCTGCATACGACAAGCCGAGACATCTAAGCAACCGACAATGCAAACACAGAACATTTGTGAACCAAGGCCTAACCAACAAGGGCCAAAATCCTAAGAAAAGCAGGTAAATAACTGCTGGGGCCATATGGGGGCACCCACAGTCCAAATCTACATGGGGGTACTCTCGCGAAGAGGACCGGGAAGCAAGAAGACAAAGAGAGAGAAAAAAAGACAACAGTAGGATAAGGTTTGCTGTACCACAAGAATCTGTGACAATCAAACCTCCGGAGATATAAAGGAGAAATGAAAGGATGGAGTGAGAGCGCCCCTACCAAATCCTCCCTGCCCAGCTCCTGGGGCAAAACAAAAAGGGGGACAGGAGGTGTGGGGGCAAGAGAAGGAGCTGAGGGGAAGGGAAAAGGGAAGAAAAAAAATGTACACCTGGGTACCGGGGGATCTAAACATGGCGCCCCCATCCATCCAAGCATAATAGACACTATAGCATAAAACCTTATATTCTAGCAACTAATATCTGATAGGACCAGAGTGTTACGATTAGGGTAGACCTCACCGGCAGAGTCCACAGTCCCATTGGGCTGATCCCCGGGTAGGTCCAACCGAGTGGAAATCAGACGAAGCTGTGAAGAAGGAAAGATGCAGAGTTTGAGGGCGAGGGTCCATTGTAGGGGGGCAAGGAATAGAGATGGGCGAATTTCTCAAAAATTTGATTCGGTCACTTCGCCGAATCTTCCGACAAAATTTGTTTCGGTCCGAGTTACTTCGGGACGAATTGCGTTAAAAAGACTGCTATTTCCAGGCTCCACAGAGCCTGCAGGGTGCAGTAGAACCTTGTGCCATGCTTAAATATGCAGAGGGAGCTTGGTTTGGTCGTCATACAATGTTGTGTTTTAGTATGACATGCAGATGACTGCCGCCGCTCTTAGAATCGCTTCACTATAAAATTCCCTGGGCACTTAAGAGGGCAAAACTGACCAAAAAACTGAAGGGGAATGTAGCCTGATAAAGTCATGGCAGCGACAGCTGGAAAAAAACAAGCTGAGGGCTCAGGTGGCAACATCAATGACAAAGTGTGGAGGTGACGGCGGCAGCCACAGCAGCATGAGGTCAGAGAGTGGCACAATGACATTCTGGAGGTGGCAAAAAGAGGAGTAGGCCACAGAGTGGCACAATGACACAGTGTGGAGGGCACGGGAAACAGCCACAGCAGCAGCATGAGGGAAGACAGTGGCACAATTACATTCTGGAGTGGCAAAAACTAGAGTAGGCCATCAGAGTGGACACAATGACACAGTGTGGCGGTTACGGCGGCAGCCACAGCAGCAGCATGAGGTCAGACAGTGGCACAATGACATTCTGGAGGTGGAAAAAAAGGAGTAGGCCACAGAGTGGCACAATGACACAGTGTGGAGGTTACGGCAGCAGCCACAGCAGCAGCATGAGGTCAGACAGTGGCACAATTCATTCTGGGTGGCAAAAAACAGGAGTAGGCCACAGAGTGGCACAATGACACAGTGTAGGGTTAGGCAGCAGCCACAGCAGCAGCATGAGGTCAGACAGTGGCACAATGACATTCTGGAGGTGGCAAAAACAGGAGTAGGCCACAGAGTGGCACAATGACACAGCGTGGAGGTTACAGCAGCAGCCACAGCAGCAGGATGAGGTCAGACAGTGGTAAAATGACATTCTGGAGGGGGCAAGAACAGGAGTAGGCCACAGAGTGGCAAAAAGACACAGTGTGGAGGTTTCGGAAGCAGCCACAGCAGCATGAGGTCATAGAGTGGCACAATGACAGAGTGGGGAGGTGGGTGGCAATACCAGTCCATGGTAAAGATGGTGGTAGGCAGATGGAGAAACTGGCAGCAGATGTGTGGCATCAGGCGGGTGGCGGCATCAGAATAGTGGCAGGTAGTTTGAACCCAGACTCATTTCTCAAAGTTTGGATGAGGCGTCATGGATGATGTAATCTGACGCCTAAGGCACTGGTGTGTGGAAATCCAGGCCGATCCACGCCTGATTCATCTTGACAAAGGTCAGTCGTTCCACATTTCCCGTGGACAAGCGGGTTCTCCTTGGGGTAACGATGGCCCCCGCCGCACTGAACACCCGCTCTGATGCCACACTACTGGCCAGGCAGGACAGCATCTCCACTGCAAACTCGGCAAGTTGCGGCCACACATCCAGTTTGGCTGCCCAGTAGTTCAGCGGATCTTCTAATTGGGGTGGCAGAGTGCTGTCCAAGTAGGCCACCACCTGTTGGTTCAGGGTCTGCTCCAGGTCCTGCTGCTGCTGTTGCTGGCGACTGCCCTCCTCACTAGACGGGTGAAGGAAGCTGCTCATCAGTGACTCCAGACTTAAGTTGCTGCTGATGGAGCTGGTACTGCTCCTTCCACCTTCCCCCAGCAGCCGCGGCAGTAGTACGTGAGCGCTGAAGAACCCCCCCGGTCAGACCTGTCAGAGGAGGGACGATGCCGCACATAGGCAGTGGCCAACTGACTACTGAGGATTTTCCTATAGTATTTGAGTTTGTCCTCCCTCTCAGTAGCTGGGAAAAAGGTTCCCATTTTGGACCGGTAGCGAAGGTCCAAAAGGGTGGAGAGCCAGAAGTCATCCCTCTGCAGGATGGTGTCTATTCGGGTGTCACTATCCAGGTAAATCAGCATGCTGCGGGCCATCTGCACAAGTGACTTCGAGGGGCTCCCTGCCTCCATCTCCACTGTATACTGCCACGGTGCTTGCGGGTCATCTGCCTCGTCTTCCTCATCTCCATCTACCTCCTCCAGCTGCTCCTTCTCCTCCTCTCTTGTCACCTGAGTAGAAAATCCACTCATTTCACCAGACAATGCTTCCGCTCCAATGTCCTCCTCCTCCTCCAGTTCAGTCCCCACCGGACTCATGTGGCCGCGAGATGTAGTCGCCACGTCTCAAGTCCCCTGCCCAGACAGATTTTTCAGCATCTGTTCCAGGACATGAAGCAGTGGAATGACGTTATTCATCCCGTAGTCCTGGCGACTGACATATAACGTCGCCTCCTCGAATGGCCTCAACAAACAGCAGTGTCACGCATGGAGCTGCCACTGACTGACATCAAAGTTACACAGGGAGTACTCCTGTCCGCCTGGATCATCAAAAAATCGTTAATGGCCTTTCTCTGTTCATACAGTCGGTCCAACATGTGCAGGCTGGAATTCCAACGGGTGAAAACATCGCATATCAGAGTGTGTTGGGGGAGGCCGTTCTGCCTTCACAATTCGAGGAGGGTGTTCCTGGCTTTGTAGGAATGGATGAAGTGCATGCACAGTTTCCTGGCCATTTTCAGAATCTTCTGAAGATCGGTGGAAGACTTCAGGAATCTTTTCGCAACCAAATTGAACACATACGCCATGCAGGGCACATGGACCATCTCTCCTCGGTGCAGCGCGGACACCATGTTCCTCCCATTGTCCGTCACCATGGTTCCGATTTGCAGTTGGCGCGGAGAAAGCCACACATCAATTTCTTGCTGCATGACGCGGAGCAGTTCCTCCCCTTTGTGACTTCGTTCGCCGAGGCAAGCCAGGTGTAGAACTGCGTGACACCGCTGTGCCCTACACATGTGGTATGATCGGGGCCGCCATTAGGGGAGTACAGCCAGTACTCCCGTATGGGGCCCGGCCGTTCTGTGAAGCAAGGGGGGGCCCGCAGCCGCCGGCAGGTACCACAGCAATGGTAGAGAGAACAGGCAATCAGCGGACTACCATGTCCGCTGTTTTTACATCAATTATGGAGGGGGGCTTTGAGTGGGGCCCACACACATGTGAGGGGCCCGTGCTCTGCCTAGGTGTCTCAGCTGCGCGCCGCTCAGTAGGTGTACATAGCCTAGGCAGTTTCACTGTAACTTACTTAGTCTCTTCCTCCGTGCTGTGACAGGAGCAGCCAGGCGCCTCCTCGCTCTGTCCGCGCCGCATCCACGAGACTCCGCCCACAGGTAGTCCCTCCTCCCGGTGGGAGGGACGACAAATTAAATTAGCGAGGCCCACCCCTGTGGGCGGAGTCTCGTGGATGCGGCGCGGACAGAGCGAGGAGGCGCCCGGCTGCTCCTGTCACAGCACGGAGGAGGAGACTAAGTAAGTTACAGTGAAACTGCCTAGGCTATCATGTACAGCTACTGAGCGGCGCAGAGAGTAAATTATACAGTGAAACTGCCTAGGCTATGTACAGCTACTGAGCGGCGCGCAGCTGAGACACGGAGGCGAGGCACGGGCCCCTCACATGTGTGCGAGCCCCACTCAAAGCCCCCCCTCTCCGACCTTGTGGGGCCCCTGGCAAAGCCCCTGCTCGCTAGCACTGTGGGGCCCCTGACAAAGCCCCCACTCACTAGCACTGTGGGGCCCCTGACAAAGCCCCCACTCGCTAGCACTGTGGGGCCCCTGACAAAGCTCCCGCTCGCTAGCACTGTAGGGCCCCTGACAAAGCCCCCGCTCGCTAGCACTGTGGGGCCCCTGACAAAGCACCCGCTCGCTAGCACTGTGTGGCCCCTGACAAAGCTCCCGCTCGCTAGCACTGTGGGGCCCCTGACAAAGCCCCCGCTCCCTAGCACTGAGGGGCCCCTGCCAAAGCTCCCACTTACTAGCACTATGGGGCCCCTGGTAAAGCCACCGCTCTCCAGCACTGTGGGGCCCCTGGCAAAGCCCCTGCTCTCCAGCACTGTGGGGCCCCTGGAAAAGCCCCCCCCCTCCAGCCATGTGGGGTCCCTTTAGCCTGGCGAGAGAGGGCCCTTGAGTGGGGCCCCACACAGCTGGAGGGCATTGAGCAAAGCCCCACATGATTGGAGAGCGGTGGGCTTTGACTGGGGTCCCACATGGCTGGAGGGGGGACTCCACTCATTTCAGGGGCCCAGCATCACATTTAAAAATAGGTGCATGCAATGCTCAAAGAGAGCCCACGCTTCGTGGCTTAGTTGCGCTTAATAGCTTCACATAGACAGAATGGGGGGGGGGGGGGTGAGGAGAACCTCCACATGGCTAGGGGGGACTGAAGCAGGGTCCACATGGTGGGTGAGTGGGGCCCCACTCAAGTTCACCTACCTACCTACCTACCTACCTACCTGGCTATCTACCAATGGATGGCCACTACCTACCTACGGGAAGGGGCCTATATAACTAACTACTTATGGGGGTGGGGGTTATATACCTAACTACCAGGGCACTAAGGGGGTAATTATTATCTTTTGGGCACTATGGATGGGGAGTTTGTACATGGGGAAGACAAAGGTGGGAGGATGATAGAAGAGTGAGGAGTCTCAGGTGTTTGTGTTGTGAATTCTGCAGGGACGAGTGGTGTCCAGGAAAAGTCCTCATGGTGGCCGGGACCGGATGGAGAAGAAAGGGGAAAGTGAACGACGTCACCTGTGAGTCACTAAATGTAACTGTACTGTGTGCACTTGTATCTACCATTATGTATGAAAACTGTCTAGGTGTAAGACTTTCTTTGTTGTCCATAACAACCAATCAGAGTCCATAGCAACCAATCAGAGCTCCTCTTTATAGTGCTCTGAAAAAATGTAAGGTGAACTCTGGTTGCTATGGGCTCTGATTGGATGCTATGGGCTCTGATTGGTTGCTGTGGGCTCTGATTGGTTGCTATGGGCAACAAAGAAAGTCTTACACCTAGACAGTTTTCATACATGTCCCCCTATATGGTCATTGAATGGTGGTAATATTGTTGTTTTTGTAATTAATTATATTTAGTAACAGTATTGTGGCATTATTCTGCATCCTTGGAGTTATGTGGTGATGATGTGGCCGTATTACTTGGTCTATGTATATTGTGGTTATTGATAATATCAGCTTTAGTATGTTAGTTTGGTCAGTAACATTATAGTGATATAAGTCACCATATGTAGTGATATGTGGCGGTATTATTTGGTCTTTTTATATTGTTTGGTTATATTGGTCTGGCTATTTTGGTTTGGTCGACAATACTCTAGTGGTATTAGTCATTATATGTAGTGATATGTAGCGGTATTATTCGGTCTTTGGATATTGTTGGGTTATATTGGACTGGGTATACTGGTTTGGTCAGTAACATAGTGGTGACAAATGTTGATCATGCAGTGTTATTTGCTGACCCTTGTATACGTATTCATTACTGCAATATAGATAAACTCTATGTTGTAGAATTCAACAAGAATTAATCCAAAGACAATGGCGCAATTGCTTTTTTTTTTCCGTGAGTTAGTTAGCAGTGGCTGCTGGGCGTGGTTTTTTGGGGGCGGAGCGATGGGGCGACAGGGGAGGGGTTGACGGGGGCAGGGTTGATGGGGGCCCAGGTGCTTTAGCTTTAGGGGGCCCTGAAATTTCTCATGGCAGCCCTGGGTATGATGGAGCAGTACTTGTGGAGGCTGAGATGGTGGTGGTAGTGGAGGAGGAGGAGGTGGACATTGGCGCAGGAGCCGCAGTTTGACAACGTGGAGGAGAAAGCGCCGTCTCCTGTCCAGGAAAAGAAATTATGGCTTGGAACTCTCCATCTCGGCTCGGCACAAGCCATAAGTTCTCTAAACGTGCCAGAGCCACCTTTTGGGAAAGGGAGGGACTGAAAGTACCAACAACTTGGACAGGAGCACGGTCAGTTTCTGCACCTTAGGATGGTTGGACCCCATACTGTTGTCTTTTTTGCAATCGCCTCGCTGAACGCCCTGCTGGCGCCATGAGTAGCGAGGAGCAGGAGCATCTGGACCGGGAATGATTTTCAAAGAAAAACAGCTCCCTTCTGCAGAGGTGGTGGAGCCTTGACTGGCTGCATGGCATGCGTGCCACTGGGCGCTGCTGCTGTTGCTGGGGGCGGCCAGGATGGACCCCCAAACATCTGAGCCACGTTTTCCCAAGCCACCGGATGGTGACGCTGCATGTGTTGATGCAGGGCCATGGTGCCAACGTTAGCTCCCTGGCCCCGCTTCACTTTCTGCCTACAGATTCACATATACCCATATTCGGCTCCTTCGGTGTCTTAGCAAAGAACTCCCCAAAAACCGCCGAGTAATCTGATTTTAACGCCAAACGCTCCGCACTGAGTGACTACTACCGTCGCTGCCCTCGCTGAGACCCCAAATGCCGCTTCTTTCTTGGACCTGCGAAGTGGGTTTTTTACCCCGTGGCCGCTTGGCTCCCGACCTCACACTGCTGCTATTCTGCTGACTCACGGCCACACAACCTACTTGCTGGCTGTGCCGCTGCCTGACGCGCAGGCTGATGCCCTCATCTCCTGACGATGGATGAAGCCCTTGCCTCACCCGGCCCCAAGTGGGGGTCGCTACATCATCATCTAATTTGGGTGTTTCAACGTCACTGCTGTCCCCACACCGTCTTTGGTATGCAGGGCTGACACCTACAACAACCCCATGTCCACTCAACACTATACTTTGCCGTCTACTGCAAGAAGCATGGATATTGGGCCCCCATTTCTCCTGCCAAGTAGCTGTGACTGCCTTAAATTTTCATCCTCCTATTAGTGGCGCGAGCCCAGACCACATAGTAACTCTGGCCTGAGGGAACCGGGGGGCAAGGGGGGTTGAGGACGGTAAAGGGCCGCTGACCCCACTCCCGGCCATGCCAACTAGGTGTGTCTGCGTTTCCACCGACTCTTGCTGCGGTGTCAGATCATCGGGAGGAAGTGTTGACCTGTCAACCAACAGCCCCTTGGGGTTGCTGGTCACAACGGCCCGTAGAGACGCGGCAGTTGTGGCCTCCCCGATGACCCCGCTGCGACGTCTCCTGCTGTGCTGGACCGGGCCCCTGCCCAGGAAGTTTGTTCTGCCACTCGCGGGTGAAGAACCTCCACTCTCTGTCTGACTATGTTTGTCTAAAAGTACAGACACTGTTGATGAAGAATCTGTATATGATAAACCCAAAACCCTGTATTTGGACTCCAAATGAAACCATAACAGCTTGGGTAATTTTGGGATATAAATTGCCTCCACAAATGCCAGGAAAAATTACTTGTATGTTTTTTTAAAAACACTTGTATTTTACTGAATGTAAAGCACAAACAGCTTAATTAACCTTCGGGTATGAATTATACCGATGCCCATTAAAAGTCTATGGGAGAGCAACAACACCTTCATTCTTACACCCAAACAGGGCTGGAGAAGCTGGAATTTAAAAATCCCATAACAGTCAAATGGATACGTGCTACATCTTAGGCAACACACTTAAATTATAAAAGCCACAGAAAAAAAACACAGACCATTCAAATATCCCTGTCTGCACCACAGCATGACCTTACACCTGCATGACCCACAAATTAAAAAGTGCCAGAAAAGGCAGTATGATTTTTAACCATCATTTTACTTGAACTGGAACATTGAATATCCCTGTCCTGGAACGCAGCATGAGCCCCAAACCTGCATGACCCGCAGATTTAAAAAGTTGCCGGAAAAAGGAGTCTTTGAACCACCATTTTAGTTTCACTGGACATTGACTATACCTTCCTGGCCACAGCATGAGCCTTAAACCTGCATGACCCCAGATTAAAAAGTGCCGGAAAAAGGGGTCTTTCAACCCCCATTTTAGTTTTACTGGACATTGACTATACCTGTCCTGGGCCAACAGCATGCGCCCCCAAACCTGCATGAACCCCAATTAAAAAGTGCCGGAAAAAGGAGTCCCTTTTAACCACCATTTTTAGTTTTACAGGACATTGACTATACCTGTCCTGGGCTACCCGCACGAGCCCCAAACCTGCATGACCCCAGATTAAAAGGCCGGAAAAAGGAGTCTTTCAACCACCATTTTAGTTTTTACATGGACATATAAATTTCCCTGTCCTGGGTAGCGCTTGCCCTCCATATGAGTGCGACCAATTGAGCTTCACTTGGTATACTGGTGGTTTTAACGCTCCTGTTCCACCCAGGTGCCCTTTTTCTTGGCATTCTTTTTCTCATTTTATGCAACGTGCTGGAGGAAATTGTCTCTATACTTTGTTCTCTGTCCGTGCTCCATACTCCTTGTCCTCTGAATAACCTACATCAGGTCAAGTTTTCTTGTACCTCCCTTGTACAATTAAGAGGAATTTTTTTACCAGTTATTTTGTACATGCAAGTTTTTTAGTAGTATAATTCTAGAAAAAAACATTTTTAAAATAAAGGGTGGAATCCCACCATGTTCTTTGTTTCTCTTTTTTAAATTGTATTAAATGGGTTGTCTCAATACAGGGATTGCTAGCTATGTTAAAGATCTTGCAAAAACAAGTCATTTTTAGTGTTGAGCGATTACGTTGGCCATCGACATCGGTCGATGGTCGATAGTCGGCCATCATCGACAAGATAGTCGATAGTCGGGGAGTCGATTAAAGAGCGATGACCATTAAAGTCTATGGGGGAGCAACAATACCTTCATTCTTACACCCAAACAGGGCTGGAGAAGCTGGAATTAACATCCACAACAGTCAAATGGATACGTGCTACATCTTTGGCAACACACTTTTGGTTATAAAAGCCACAGAAAAAAAATCACACACCATTCACTATCCCTGTCTTTACCACCAGCATGAACCCTTAAACCTGCATGACCCAGCGACAAATTAAAACGTGGGCCCGAAGGCATATGATTTGAACCATCATTTTACTTTAACTGGACATTGAATATCCCTGTCCTGGAACGCAGCATGAGCCTCAAACCTGCATGACCCCCAATTAAAAAGTGCCGGAAAAAGGAGTCTTTCAACCACCATTTAGTTTCACTGGACATGACTATACCTGTCCTGGGCCACAGCATTAGCCCGAAACCTGCAATGACCCCCACATTTTAAAAAATCCGGAAAAAAGGGGTCTTTCAACCACCATTTTAGTTTCACTGGATATTGAAATATAACTGGTCCTGTACCGCAGAATGACCATTAAACCTGTCTGACCCACAGATTAAAAAAGTGCCGGGATAAGGAGTCTTTCAACCACCATTTTAGTTGAACTGGACATTGACTATACCTGTCCTGGGCCGCAGTATGACCATTAAACCTGTCGACCCACAGATTAAAAAGTGCCGGAAATAGGAGTCTTTCACCACCATTTAGTTTCACTGGACATTGACTGTCCCTGTCCTGGGTAGCGCTTGCCCCTCCGTATGAGTGCAGACCAATTGAGCTTCACTTGGAAATACTGTTGGTAAACGCTCCTGTTCCACCCAGGTGCCCTTTTTCTAGGCGTTCTTTTTCTTATTTTACTCAAAGTGCTGGAGGAAATTGTCCCCTGTACTTTGTTCTCTGTCCGTGCTCCATACTCCATGTCCTCTGAATAACCTACATCTGGGCAAGTTTTCCTGTACCTCCCTTGTACAAATTCCCGAGGAATTTTTTTACCACTAAATTGACATGCAAATTTTTTAGTAGTTTAATTCTAGAAAACACATTTTAAAATAGGATGGAATCCCACCATTTTCTTTGTTTCTCTGTTTTAATTGTTTTAAATGGGTTGTCTCAATACGGGGTTTGATAGCAAATTTTAAAAAAATCTGAAAAAACAAGTCTTTTTTCAATATGTTCCTTTAACAGGGCAAAACCTATTCCTGTTTCTGACAAAACCATCCCCCTTTGGGGCCCCTCTTAAAATTTGGGTGAAAAAAAAAAAAAATTCCTGTTAGAAAACAACATTTTTTTTAAAATAGGACCGGAAGGGAAATTGCTGCTTTTTTCAAACACTTTACCCAAAAAATTATAAATAGGCCCATCTCAGCCATTTTTAAAAAATTTTGTGGGGGAAAAATTGCCAATTAAAAACCAAACTTTTTCGTTTAAAAGGGAAACCATGTTTTAATTACTAAAAACTCACAGTTTACTTTCCCCCAAAAAAATTTATAAATATGATTTTTTTCTCGCCACAAATTTAAAAATTTGAGGGAAAAAAGGGCCATTTAAAAAAGCCACATTTTTTTTCCAACCAGAAAACCGCCCTTTAAAAACCATTGAAAATGCGAAATTTTTTTCTAAAGAAAAAGTGAGAAAAAGGGAAAAAAAAAAATTTTAAAAACCTTTTTTTCAAGGGAAACCCTTTGCTGTCTTTTACAGTCTCCTAAAAAAGCAAAACCACAAAATAAAACTTTTTGGGGAAAAAAGAGAATAAAAATTGCAGAAAAAAATTGATCATTTTAAAAAAAAATTTTTTCAAGAAGCCCCATTTCTGTTTGAAGGGGAAAAGTGAATTAGATCGGGCAAAAAAATTGGTAAACCCTGGGGAAAATTGGGGGCCACAACATCTTTCGGGAGATCCATGCCTGTTTCATCTTGATAAAAAGTAAAAACGAAAAAATTAAACCTGGGGAAAACCCCGGATGCTTTGCCCTGTAATTACCCTCCACTGGGGCTGAAGGTCCGCCCCAAAATTATGACGCTGGCGCTGGGCGGGACAACACCTCTAGGGGTTTGGGTGAGCCGGGCTGGGTCTTTCGCCCAAATTTGGGATACCCAGAACCCTATTGGGTCCAAAAACCCCATACAGAAAAAAATGGGTGTTGAACGCAAAAAGTCGTCCACCATGATCTTAACTGTCTCTGTGTGTTGGATGTGTCCCCCTGTTTTTGGGGGCTTTTGCGGGGTGAGGGGGTTAAAAAAAGATTGCCAGGGGTTCCCCCCATTAGGCTTCTGCCACCTTGCCTGCTTTTGCTGCTTGGCCCAAAAAGGGCTACTTGGCACCCCTATTTCTGTCACGTCGCTGATGTTGTTCCACCGTGAAAATTTGGGGAACTTGAAGCAACCAACAGATTCCCCCATTGATAAAATCAGAAAGGGTCTCCATTTCCTGCTTTTTAAACCTCTTTTTTTTGGTTTGGGTTGGAAGAATGTGCTGAGTTTTTTTTGTCCCGGGGGAAATCCAGGGGGGTGGCCACCCAGAAAACTATTGTTCTTTTAAAGGCCTTAATGCGAGGACCATGTTGGAGAAAATGGAGCACCCCAAGGCACTCATGTGAGAGAGGGAAAGCCTTAAATTTCCCAAGCCTCGGGGTAAAGGGGGGCACTAGCAAACGGGATCTTCCTCATTTTCCTCCTCCGCCTAAAAATTCCCGCCCCAAAACCTTTTTCCCCAAGGGGAAAAAGGGACGTCGGAAATTTCGGGTCTAAAAAATACCCCCTTTCCTCCTCCCCCACCCCCCTCCGTTTTGCCCCCCCCCGGCCCCCCCCAGCTTTTCCAAATTAAAAAAAACCCCCCTGACTTGCCTGAATGAGAAACCCTAAGATTTTGATTGCGCCCCCCTTGGGGAACTAGTTTCTGGCCCCCCCCCCGGAGAAACTGCCCTAATGAAAAATGATGAAAATTTGGGTAAAAAATTTGGGGGGTTCGGGCCTTTTTTGGGGATTTGACGGAGAAAAGGGGCCCTTTGCCGCATCGGGTTTTTCCCGCCCCCTCCTCCGTCGCTGGGGGGGCCCCCGTTTTTTTCAGAGTGTCCAACAACGTTCCAGAACTAAGTTCACCACAATCCCTCATGCTGACAAGGGCTTTGTCCGCACTGACCTTTTTGGGGTTGGTTCTCAAAACGGGAAAGGGTTTGGTGAAAGAGCTTTTTCCCACCCCCTGCCTCCATCTCGGTGGCCCCCCAACACCCCAGATCCGAAACCGCTGCTTGTCAGGGCCCATGTGTCACTTTCGTACTGCGAAATGGCTTTAAACGCTGCTCCCACAATCGCTGGAGCATGGGGGAGGGTGGTTTTCCCAGCGTTTTGCCACGTCAACAATGGGGAGGGTTGATGGGGAGGCCGAGTTTGACCCCGAAAACGCAGCCGGGCGGGAGAAGCGGGGTTGCAAGGGGGCGGAAGGGGCAATTTTAGACTTCGGGGGCCCTTTCCCTCCAGGGGGCATCCAGACCCGGGGTAGCTCTTTGGGAAATTTCTGGGACGACAATTTTTAAAGACTTTGTCCAGGAAAGGGAGTGCTTCCCAGCCTACCGATATTAAGGGGGGGCCAGCAGTTTTTCCCCCCTTTATCGCACCACCCCCCTTTTCCCTTTGGCAAAAAAGGTTCTTGGGCCACCCACCAGGCTGGGTTGCCCTTTGCGGAGAGCCATCCACAGCTCCTAACCTTTGGGGTGTTGGACGGCCCTCCAAGACAGATTAATTTCAACACGGCCTGGTTTCTCTGGACACGTGATGCCACCAGGGGATCTTGGGGGAAAGAACCCCCTCCCCAAACCCCCGCGGTTTTGAAGAGCTCCCGCCGACCCTTTGAACCCAAACCCCCACCCCCAAGGACATCCACCCACTCACCCAGTGACTGTCCCAGAGATAAAAGGGGCCCTTTGGGCCCAGGGCTTCAAGTCCTTTGGTCGGGGGGGAAAAGTTTGGACTTTTCCGGCCAGCGATGCGCCCAACCGCTTGAAATTTTTAGATGACACATGGCTGGCCAGGGCAGGGACGCTTTTCTGGCAAAAAAATCCTGCTGGGCTCTGGATTGGCGACAGGAAAGGGGCCATGTTTTTGGGGGAAAAACCCATCTGTGTCCACCAAGGGAAAAGGCAACTTTTCCAAGGCCAAAACCCTTTGGCAATGCCGACTTTCAGGCTTTTGGTTTTTGGGAATTTTTTGGTTTTAAAGTTTTTCTTCTGCCCCCAAAACCGGAAGACAAAAGGGGCTGGCTGCTGACTGCCCGCTGTACGGGGGCCCATCGTAAAACCCTGGGCGGAAGGAAAAAGATTTTTTGGATGGGTCGGGGTGGTGCTGGTGGGTTCCTGGGGGCAAACGGGGAGGCGAACCGGAGGCTGATCCCAAAATCATGACCTGAAGCCCTTTGGGGGAGCTAAAGGAAACCCTTGGGTGGCGGAGGGGGGAGGGGGAGGGGGAAAACAGGGGGTTGTGACAGTGGTTGGAGGCCGGGCGCGGCCCCGGGCCCCTTTTTGGGCCAAAGTGTTCCTTTCCAAAATTCAACTCATGCATTCGTTTGCATGTGACTAACATTTTTTGGTGGGTTAACCCCCTTTAAGGGTTCTTGCCTTACTTATGTTTTTTACGAAAAGGGGGCATAAAAACATCGCGGGGTGAAAAAGGGTTTTCTCAAAAAGGCCCGGGCTTGAGAGGCCCTTTGGCCCTTTTTTGACGGCGAAAAGGGGGAGGAGGGGGGTTTGCCCCGGGCCCGGGGCTGGCGGAATCATATCAGCGGACTTCTGCGACCGCCCTCCCCCTTTTTTGAGGGGGGAAACCCTTACGAACACCCCCCAAATTCGTCTTCCCCCCTCGTCCAGTGATAAAAACGCCTCGAAAGAAAATTTCCCTACTGAAAAACCATTTTGGAAATCCGAAAAAATGTTTTCCATCACATCATCAATACGGGTGACTTTGTCGTCCGACTTTCCGGGCATCCAGGACTGCGGGCAAAAAGGCAAGGGGGAAACGCAAGGCGTTGCCGCCCGGGCCCGGGATTTTTGCCGTTTGGGAACCGGGCTTCCTTTTTCCCTCCTCTGAGGGGATCATAACTGGGCGTCAGAGCGAAAAAAATCACCCCTTTTTCCCCCATTTTGACTTTTAAAAGGGCCTTCGACCCCAACCGCATTTTGTCCACCCAAAGGGGGTTTTTCAGAAAAAGTTTAAACCACAGTGGGGGGTTTACACCTTTTTGGGACATTTGGCGGGGCCTTCAAGTTGGACGGATGCTGTTTGATGTGAATGACAAATTTTGGGGCCCGGGGATTTGGGGGGGAAACGAGGGGGTTTAAGACTGCGGGATGAAGGTTGCTTAACACTGAAGGACGATTGGCGACGCTGTTCTTTATTTGAGATTCACGGGGCCCCCCCGGAACCCAGCGATGACAGGCCGGGAGGGTCCCCCAAATTGGTTTTACCCGCGGGCATCTTTGTTGTCCCCCCAGCACGGAAGGAGAACCTTCCTCGTCCCTTTCTACCCCCAGCCCTACCCCCCTTTTTGTTTCGTTACCACCTAAATTTTCGCCCCATGTTCAGAAATATAAAAATTTGAGGAAGGGTTTAGGGAAAGATTTTTTGGAAAGTCCCTTTTTTAAAAAAACGGCAAATCACAGTTTAATTCTCAAACCCCTTTCAAAAAAAAAAAACAAAACCCTTTGGATTCAATTTTAAATGCAAATTAGATCTATCAACAAAGATTGTCTGCCCAAAAGTGAAAAAAAACCTGTCTGAAATGTAAGGGTTTTTAAAAAGGTATTTTGGCACCTTTCAATTCACCTTTGGTGACTAAAAAAATTTGCTGAAATTTAAAATTTAACGGCAAAAAGTTTCTATCAAAAAGCGGCCCCTTGCGCCAAAGTGAAAAAAACGTATCGGGAAAGGGTTTTCGGATAAAAAAAGGGGTATTTTTGGCCCCTTTTAAAATTCCCCTGGGGTTGATTTCAAAATTGGGTATTAAACTTTTAAGTGCAAAGTGCCCAATGAACAAACCCTTGGGGTGTGCCAAAGTAAAAAAAACCACGAATCGGGAAAATGTTTTCGGAAAATTTAAAAGGTTTTTTTTTTGGCACCTATAATTTCACCTGTGGAAACTACAAAATTGCGGATTAAAATTTTTAATTTCAAGGTGGCTCTATCAACAAATCTGGCCCGGGGCAAAAGTGCAAAAAACACGTTTTCCTGTAATGTTTTCGGTTTAATAAAAGGTTTTTTTTGGCCCCTTTCAATTCCCCTTGTGGTAAATAAAAAATTGCTGTATTCAAATTTAACTGCAAAGTAGATCTATCAACAAAGCGGCCTGCCCCAAAATTTAAAAAAAAAACGTATCTGTAATGTATTTGGATAATAAAAAGATTTTTTTGGGGGCACCTACAATTACCTGGGGTGATAAAAAATTTGTGTATTTTTTTTTAAAAGTGAAAGGGTTTTTCTAAAATGAAAAAAGCTTTTACGCCCCAAATTTAAAAAAACAGGGTATCTGTAATGTTTTTCGGAAAAAAAAGGGTTTATTTTTTGGCACCTTTAAATTTCCCCTTTGTGGGGGACTAAAAAAATTGCTGTATTCCATTTAAGTGCGGGGGGCCCTTTCAATAAAACAAAGCTGTAGGGCCAAAAGTGGAAAAAAACACGTACAAAAATTTAAAATTGGGGAATAAAAAAAGGTATTTTTGGAAACCTATAAAACCTGTGCTGACTACAAAATGGGGTTTCAAATTTTAAACCCTGCAAGGTGGTTTATATCAAAAAAAGCGGGAAAGGGGAAAAAATTGAAAAAGAACACCTTTTCTGAAATGTAAAAGATAATAAAAGTGGAGTTTTGCACCAAAGAAAGAACCTCCCGGGTTACTAGAAAAGATGTGAAACCTAATATAATTTTCCAGGCTCCCAATACCCGGGGAAATTTTTCCAATAAAAAAAATGTTAATAAAAAAGGGTATTGCAGTCCCAAGTCTACACTAATCTTGGTGAACTTTTTTCCAAAATTCCTTTATAAATTGTCTTTTTTCGCCGGCGGGAACCCTCCCCCCCCCCCCCCCCTCCGTAAATTTAAAAAGGCGGTAGATCCCCTTTAAAAAATTCTCTACCTAATACTTTAAAATCTAAAACCAATCTCTGTTTCTAACTATTGTAAGGATCACAAACTAAAAAGTAAGGGTTTCTCTGTGAAGAAATAGAATAATTCCGCTGGGTGTTTGGACACAGGCAGAGCGCACATCCCCTGTATGAGACGCTGAGAGACACTGATCATGAACAGGGAAAGGGGTGGTTTTAGTAAAAAGAGGGGGCATGTGAATTTTTTTCCCCCCAATTGAACCATACACTCCCAAATCATGACGTCACAAAACCCCATCTCACCCTGCTCTATTCTGTAAGCTGATTTTTTGCCGCCAAAATGACAGGAAGCGCCGAAAAAAGGCGCGATTTTTAAAAGATGAAAGCACAGAAATTTTAACCCAAAATTTTCGCATGATCTAAAAAATTTTGAACAAAATAAAAAAATGGCCAATTTCAACTTGGTCGATAATAATCGCTCAAAATATTTAAAGAATTATGCTACAGGAAAAAAAAAGTCTTTTTGGCAGTGAAAAAAACGATTTTTTTTTAGTAAACCCCAACAGCAGAACAATTTCTTAATTAACCCCCAGTAGCCAGGGCTAATTTCCAAACCCGCTCGGGCATGATTTCCCTGGCAGGCCTTTAAAGGAAATTTGGGGCCCTTTAAACCCCCGGGGGGCCCGGGCCCCCACGTGAATTTGGGGGGCACAGTACTTTACATCACCCCCCACCGCCTATTCAGGGCCGCAGGGAGAAGCCGGCGGCAGCTCGGGCGGCAGGAGCGGGAGGGTGGAGCCAGTTTTTTTTTTTTAAACTAAAATAAAGGGGCCGACTACAAAGGGGGCCCCCCCCCACTACAAAGGGGGCCCTGGCTAATGAAAGGGGGGCCCGAAAAAATGGGCCCTTTGGGAAAAACAAAGGGGGCTTGGGGGTAAAAGAAAGGGGGGTTTTCCCCGACCTAAAGGGGGGGCCCCTGACTAAAAAAGGGGGCCCTTTTGGGTTAAAGAAAGGGGGGTTTCCCGAAATACAAAGGGGGCCCTGGCTAATGAAAGGGGGCCCTTTACTACAAAGGGGCCCTGACTAAAATGGGGGCCCTGGCTAATGAATGGGGGGCCCCCGGCAAAAGGGAAAAGGGGGGGCCCCGACTTCAATGGGGGCCCTGGAATGAAAGGGGGGCCCTGACTACAAAAGGGGGCCCCCCAAATACAAAAGGGGGGCCCTGACTACAAAGGGGGGGCCCCGGTTAAAGAAAGGGGGGGCCCCGACAACAAAGGGGCCCGGGCTAAAAGGGCCCGGCCCCACACAAAGGGGCCCTGACTACCCACAAGGGGCCCCTGACAAAATATAGGGGGGCCCGACTAACCCCTAGGGGGCCCTGAAATACCAAAAGGTGGCCCCAACTTTCCCCATAGGGGGCCCCGGCTACCTAAAGGGGGGGCCCCGGTACCAGGGGGGGGCCCTGGGTAACCCGAGGGGGGGCCCGAAATACCTAAAGGGGGCCCTGGTACCCGGGGGGGCCCCCGACTAAATAAAGGGGGCCCAAACTACCTAGGGTGCCCCCGGTTTCTAAAAAGGGGGGCCCTGGCTATCTAAAGGGGATCCTGACTTTCTAAAGGGGGGCCCTGGCTATCTAAAAGGGGCCCCGCCTACAAAAGGGGGCCCCCGCCCACCCCAAAAGGGGGGATCTGACTACCAGAGGGGCCCAGCTATTAAAGGGGGCCCTGGCTACCTAAAGGGGGAACGGCTACCCAAAGGGGGGCCCCGGGTACCTAAAGGGGGTCTGGCTATCTAAAGGGGGCCTGGCTATTTTAAAGGGGGGCCCTGACTACTAAAGGGGGCCCCCCGGGGGGCCCCCCCACCTAAATCCAAAAGGGGGCCCTGATACCCCCACAGTAGGCTAAAGGGGGGGCCCGACTTCCGCACACTAGTAAAGGAGGCCCCTAATTTCATGTATATTTCCTAAAGGAGCCCCCAAATGCCTTTTAGACTATTAAAGAGACCCCTTTAAATGGGCCCGTAAAAATACCTAAAAAAAGACCCCTAACTGCCTTTATTTGTACATTTAAAAAAAACCTTAACTGGGGTGGGATATTTCCTAAAAGGGGCCTTAACTGCCTGTATACTTCTTAAAGGAGACCCCTAAAAAACCCCGTATATTTCCTAAAAGGCCCCCAACTGCCTTATACTACCTAAAGGGGGACCCCCCTAACTGCCTTTTATACTACCTAAAAGGACCCCCAAGTTCCTGTATAGTAAACCTAAACGGAAACCCTTAAAATGCCCGTAAAGTTTCCTAAAGGAGGCCAAATAAATGGGCCCGGGATAAATAATAAAGGAGACCACTAACCCGTCTGTAAAAATACCTAAAGGAGGCCTTTTAAATGCCCGTATACTACCCAAAGGGGGTCCCTAAAGTTGCAGGGTATATTTAAAGGGGCCCAACTACCCACAGCTTACCTAACCGGGGGAAAACCCCCTACCTACAGCCTAAAATTGGGGCTCACCCAAAACCTATCTTTCAGCCTACCTAACTGGGGGTCCCCCAACCTAACTGAAACCTATCAAATTTTCCCAACTGGGGCCTTTTTATCTTCCGGGGGGGCTAAATTTTCCTACCTTTCCCGTGGCTAGGTACCCAAACCCCCTGCCCGGGGGTGGGGCCCACCAACTTATCCAGCGAGAAATCTACCTACCTAAAAAAAAGGGCCAAACTAGTTAAACCGGGGAACCCCTTTCCCATTTGCCTAAACCCACCTAGGGCTTGCCTACTACCTGGTAAATAAAATTTAGAGGGCAGCGCCCCGTTGTAAATATTTAAATTTCCGGGAGTTAGTCCTTCCCCCCCTTTTCCCGCCTCTTTGGATTCTAGGGGCCCCTAAGTTTTTGGCTTGTACCCTTCTCCCCCCCCCCCTGGGTAGGGTTTTAAAAGGTGGGAATAAGTAAATAGATGCTGGAAAATTTAAAGGAAATCTAAGATATTTTTTTGTGCAATTTCTTCAGGGGTAGTGGTGGCCCGGGACAAGTCATCATGGTAGTGGGAACGGATGCAGAAAAAAAGGGAATAAGAACAACTCATGGGAAGAGAACGAAATCATCAATAAGACCTTTTCCCCGGGGGTAGTTTTTTGTTTAAAATTGTAAAAGTTATGGTTTCCTAGCTGATGTTTGGAAACCCCTTTTGTGGTCTCCATTTAGCATTTTTGTAGGTTTAACGGCCCCCGGGGGGAAAGTGGAGCTACATGTGTTTTCCCGATTGTAAGAGTGATGGAAAACCTGAAACCCGTGAATTTGGAGTTAGACTTTTACTTTTTTGTGGTATTTTTGAAGGTGGGGGAGGGCGTACCCAAAGGGGAAAAATTGGGGGGGGGATATTGTCTTTTGGATGGAGGGGGATATGGATGGAGCTACTTAGCCATGTGTCTATGATATGTTAGACTGACAAATGTGTGACTCCCTTGCTATTGTACTACACATTACAGTTCTGTTTTGCACACTGTATTATGTGGTAAAATGGGCGCATTTATGTCCGAGAGACCGGTAATATTTTCATTTACAGTAGGGGGGGCCCCCGAAGATCAACTCCCCTGTGGGCCCCAGAACCCCCAGCCCGACACTGAACCACACTAAATATAAACGGTTGCCAACTGCTTACTGTGGCCTGCCCCCACTTCACGTACCCCCGGGGTCTATGTGGAGCTCGACAGGCAGCTAAACGCCTTCCTACTTGTCAATAATTACGACCGTCTTTGAAGTCTGTAGTTTTATTATCAGGATATAGGATTGGGTAAAACTGATGGACAAACAAAAAATGTACATTGGAATATACATAGGCTGTTTGTAACAAACATAAAAACAGTGTGCAAAGTACAAATACAGTAAACTTTACATGGTGGATAACATGTCCAGGTCAATCTGAATAACAGCACAGTATAATCTTTCATAGCTACATATAACAAGTTCTAAACTGTACTAGCAGTGCTTATGAAGCTAGATATAGCTAGACATTTCCACAATCGAACAGCTTACCAACTATGCTTCAACACAAGAGCAGAGATGAGATGGCTGATGTCCTCTCTCTGCAGACATGAGGTGAACATGAGTTTCTTCTACCCATAATGCAAAGAACTTCCTCTTAAACAGGAAAAAATAAACATTTGTGAAACCTTACAAACAAAGGCCACAAGGTGGCACAAAAGGCATTAATTATTTAACTAATGCATGTAAACCATATTGAGAGACAAATTCAGACATTAATCACATGGATATAAGCAGTACACTCCCCGCCTGGCGTCAGTTGATGCCACTAACAGAGTCTTCAGAAGAAAACAGTAATATGAGTTCAGTAACTGGTCTGAGGAACAGTTTATTCTCATTCTGTCTATGCACCTTGACCTCTACTTTGCGTATGCTTCCGTCTGCGCTTGGGAGTGTTTTGTTGATAAGTCCTAGAAGCCATTCGTTTCTATGCGATTGACAGTCTTTCTTAAGAACGACATCACCAATTTTGAGGTTAGGTTTGGTGGTTTGCCAATTATTCCTTGGTTGTGGAGTGAAGATGTACTGTTTCCTCCACTTGTCCCAAAAGGTATTAGCGAGGCTTTGTACCTGTCTCCATTGACGTTTGTAAAGATCTTTAGATGTGAATTCTCCCGCAGGAGCATTAACAATGCCAGTCTTCTGAGTAAGAAGCATAGCAGGAGTAAGGTTCACTGGATCTTCAGGATCACATGAAATTGAAAAGTTAGTCTGGATTAATAATGGCTGAAAACCTCTGATAGGATGGTAGTTAAGCACTCATGAGTGAGATTGCTGTACCAATACTTGAATAGGATAGGTTTAGGATTTTTTGTGCTATTCCCTATCATTCTCTCCAAGCTCCCCCATATGAGGAAGAGTGCGGTTAGATTGAAAGTCCAGTAACAACCATGCTAACTTTGGTATCTTTCGACACTGAGTGTATACTGGTTTCTAGGAATTTGCAGATCTTTTAGCTGCTGCCACAAAATTAGTGCCTTTGTCAGAATGAAGTGTATTTCACTGGCCTCTGATGGCAATGAAGCGCCTAAGAGCGTTTATGAAGGCTTGAAACTATTCTTAGTTCAAATTGCCTCTATGATGGACAGCTCGGGTTGGACATACAAGTGAACAGAAAAAGCCCACCGTTTGCTGTTGGAGTCGACCTCCTCTGGTTGTATAGGAGAAACTATGGCAAGGGGGACCAAGTACTTCAAGACCCACGTTGGTAAAAGGCAGGATCTGTACTAATCCAGTCAGATGGAAGGTTGGCCTTCTTTGGTGTGTGGGAAAAAATTACCTCGCATTTTACGGCTGGTAACACATTTGATATTTAACTTATTACGCATCACTTTGACTCCAAACTATCACGTCCAGCTGCTCGTAAAGCCCTTCTGTAAACAGCCGGCCATGATGTTTTACTTCATTGTGGTAATGTTGTACAAGCAAAAGAAGCACAATATGTTGATGACCTGGACATGTTCCAAGGGATGTCTTTTCAGCAAGTCCTATTTCGGCGTATCTTGAGGCGAACTCCAACTCTCAATAGTCATCTCCATCAATGAACGTATCAAGTTTCTTGAAACAACTGTGTTTAGGGATACGGGTCTATGGTAATGATGCTCTCGATTTCTTGGCATAGACTTCTTGTTTGCACAGTCGAATGATCAAACTCTTGGACTGATCAAGTTCACTTTTACTGTGTAGGACATTTTTACTGTGGTGCCATCCTGTACAGACATTTGGTTTGCGTATAGTCAAGGCATTTTTGAAAGAACCTGTGGGTTAAGTAGGGATGGCGCGAGATAAGTGATTTCCAGGTAGAGAATCTAACTAAATCTGTGAGACTTGATGGCTGCTGCCTTGTAACTTTGGTAGGCAACGATTGACACTGGAGGACGGATTTCAGCATCTGGTGTATACATCCAATAGTTCAATTTTGTCAAGATTTGTGGTGTTGTGCTTAGGAGTTGTACAGAAGTGCAGGACCTGTAAAACACGATTGGTACTTTTAGGTGGTCAGCAGCTGCATAGATCTAGTTTGCTGGGTCTGCTGGATTATGGTCTTGGATCACCTGTCACAGCATGATTACGTCAATTGAAAGAGCCCTTGAAGGGAATTGTTAGATGAAAGCTGTTTAGTAGCTCTTTTTTGTAGGGGGAATAATGATTTTCACACGGTTGGAAGAGAGAGTGCGTTCTATTCTTCTACAAATGTTGGTAAGCATGTTGTTAACAGAGGTAGGTTTGTGCTCATTCCCTAGCAAACTCTCACTTAATGACCCATCCTAGATAAAGTTTTCTGGGGCTTCTTGGAGCATTGTGTGACCCAATTAATTTGCTTCTAGCTTTGTGAAATTCAAGATAATACTCTCCCAAGGAGTAGGATTTTCTGTGCTTGATCAATAAGTTTGGTATAAGATGAGCTATACGCCCTACAAATGGAAGTGACATTCTGCCATATATGGTGTAGGAATTTTCATGCCCTATTGTCTGGGTTCTGGTTGACCTCAAGTATGTAGCGTGAAGGGCAAGCTGGTGTGACCATCAATAGGACTCTACCTTAGTAGCCAGTAGTTACTCCTCCCGCCGTCTCTAAAAGCAGTACCTGCAAAAGTCTTTAGTAAGTAGGGAGAGATGGGTCTTTGATGTTATACATTTCGAAGAAAGATTATTGGCTAGTGATTGTTACTTTGGTCATCTAGAATTGCATAGATCTTGATTGCTTTGTATTTGTGGCCTGTTGGATAGGACTGTGGACAAGGCATATTTTGGTGCAGTGGACCCCTGCCACCTGCAGGCCTGCCACCTGTGAGTCCTTTGCCAGGACCTCTGTACACTGAGAAGTAACTGCTGGTGTATTTGTACTAGCATTTACTCTCTCCTTAACATGTTCCTCCTGTGCTTTCTGCATGTGGTAATAGTACATAGTGCTGGACCAGGGTGTACAGCTGTGTTGTGATCTGTTCTGTCCACACTCTGTACATTTTACATGGACCTAAAGTCCTTGACAAAGTGGGATATCGAAAAGCAACTTTGTGCATACGTTGTTTCCTTGAGGAAAAGGTTTTGGTTCTTCCAATCGACTTTTCCCGGAAGGTCTCTGCATTTAGTAGGGAATGTAGCTTCCTGGGCCAGTGGACTCTGCTTACTTGGGATCCTTGATCTGGGTTCTCTGGTGAAAAAGGAATTTGTAGATCTGTGAAGAGTAATTTTCTGGTAGGAGAGTTATTAGTTTTGTGAACTGCTCACTGGAGTGTTCTATCGATGCTTAAGCCAGGAGGAGTGTCACCTGACATTGTAAAATCAACGCTCGGATCATTTCTAAATCTTTGCTTGTGTGTAACAAAGTCCCACATATACACAAATAAATGGAGGAAATGGTACATTGTGAGCTTGTTTATACCTGGGGACCCCATGTGTGACCCACTTATCTTGTTGGTTGTAAGGAAGCTTTTGTACTATAGGAGTGAACACCCACTCTGGCTGTGTCAAGAATGTAAAGTCCTGGTGAATATCATCTGCATTTTGGCAACCTGTAGTTCCATTAGCATGTCACTTTGTTCTCTAAGTTCTCTGGTTATCCATTAACTAGCTATTAGAGGGAGCTAAGTCATAATATTACTTTTGAAAACACCTTTCTTTCAGCCTCTGCTGATACCATAACACTCATTCTAGTGTCTCCCAGATCATTTTAAGACCTGTTTCTGGGTAAATTTATGTTTATGCCTCTTATCCTCTTAGCTGCTCAGAGATTCTTTTACGAAGCACTTTACTAGGAGATCAAAACTCTTCCCTACTTGACATCCCCCAAGTAGATGTGATTGTATCTGGAAAGAGGATCGCAAGCATTTATAGTTTTCCGGACGATCACTGAACTTTACAAGTCCTTTTGTTGACCAGCCTCACGTCGTGCAAAGAATCTTAGCAAAGTCGGTTGATGGCTTGATTTGGCAATGAAAAGGGTCGCTGGAAAATTGTTCTGGGTGTGAGTGAAGGTGTATTGATATACCTGAGCGTGAGGGGCTAGAATTCTTTGCATCAGTCCTCCTGTCAGTATCATACCCTTTAGGGGTGAGAGACTTCCTCTATGCTGGAATGAAGGACTGGATTCTTTGTTGAGCTGGTGAAGTCACTTGAGCTGTGTTACGCATTCTCTGCATCCTCTTGACTTGTAGAAATGCGTCTGAAATCAGTTCCCTTGCTGCAGGATAGGATGTCTTTTGGGTTGGCTCAGCGATGATATCTTTGGTTGTTCTTTGCCCTGAGCAGGCTGGAGCTGCTAATGGAGTGTTGATGGACATACTCTGAAGTGCGCATGTAGTGGATCTTGAGGGCTTTGCTTCTAGGCCAAGTACAATGCTCTGTGTCCCATCCTTCATCCTACCAGGAGATGCAGCTGCTTCTAAGATTTCTGCTTCAGCTATGCCCGGCTTGCTGTCCTCTTTAACAAATTAGTGAGTTCTCCTGTGTTACTTGTAGGCGTGTCCTTTACAGCTCTAATGAGGCTCTTGTTGTGCTTTCTTGTTGCAGGGATGCTTGTTGTAACTTCAGTTGCATGCTCTTGTTCAGCAAAAGGGCAGCTCGAGCCTTTGCCTCTGCTTCCAGCCTTTGCTCGGGCCGAGATGGCGGCTGCACTGCCTAAAGATGTTGCTTTGGAGGTGTGGGCTTTGATCTTTGTCTTCATAGAAGTTGTGTAGCTTTGTGACCATGGTGTGGGACTGTTAGAGTATTCACTGAGTTGCTTGCTTGAGGTGACTGCGTGCACGTGGCTGTCCTCTGTATTAGGTCTGAATCTTCTCCTCTTGTTTTTAGCAGTGGTTTTACTGTCCTGCCCCCACTTCATGTTGCCGGGTCTATGTGGAGCTCAGGACAGGCGTAAATTGCCTTCCTACTTGTCAATAATTACGGACCGTGTTTGAAGTCTGGTTGTATTTTTTAACAGGATGTAGGGATTGGGGTAAAAACAGATGGACAAGCAAAAATGGACATTTAGAATATCATAGGGCTGTTTGTAAACAAAACTTATAAAACAGTGTGCAAAAGTACAAATACAGTAAAAAACTTACATAGGTGGATAACATGTCAGGTCAATCTGAATTTCAGCACAGTATAATATGTCATAATACACACAACAAGTTCTTTAACTATAATAGCAGTGTTATGAAGTAGATATAGCTAGGGACTTTCCACACTCCCGAACGCTTACCAACTATGCTTCAACACTAAGAGCAGAGATGAGATGGCTGATGTCCTCTCTGTGCAGCCATGAGGTGGACAAATGAGTTTCTGTCTACCCATATTGCATAAATACATCCTCGTGAACTGGAAAACAATAAAAATTTGTGAAACCTTACTCAAACAAGGCAACATCGGTGGCATCTAAGGCATTAATTATTTAATTTAATGAATGTAAAACATATTGAGAGACAAATTCAGACATTAATCCACATGCCTATAAGCAGCACAACATACATGAATGGCTCTTACCCCACCAAAGCCAGGTAACCTTGGTGACGTGTTGCTTGCAGGTATCCTGTTTTGCTTCATCTTGTAGCAGAAAAATCTGACTGCCTATGGTCGCTCTGCCATATGTGTATAGTTAAAGGGGTTGTCTCACTACATCGATTCGTCTTACCTCAATCCTGTTTTCTCTGTTAAATTTTTGAATTCAGAGGCATGTTTACTGGCCTACAGTGATGAGCTGTTGAGGACACCAGTCTGTAGCCTATAGACGGATGAAGCAACTGGCGCCTATCAGGAGAGATGAAAACAGGTCTGTAGCTATAGGAGACTGAGGAGCTGATACTGCCTCATACAAGAGGGGATATTTTTGGAATACGGGAGGACACTGTTATGGACATTTTTATTGCTAAACAAGTGGACTTGTTTTTGCAAGATGTTTAACATACAAAGCAATCCTTGTAGAGAGACAACCCCTATAACCTTTTATATTGACTCATATGTATTAATATTGTAATATATCAAAAGACATATTTAACAGGATTTTTCACATTAAAGCTCTCACTGAGAATAACAATTATACACCTCCTCTATCTTTTTTTTCAGAGTCCCCAACAGTTCACCATCCAACGTGTTCTTTGGAGATTGCAGAAGGCTCAAACTACTAAATGGATTGCTGAAGAATAGAAAAGCATGGCTTCCTTTTTCAGGTACAGGACAGTCCATAGGCTGGCATTGCTTGTCAGCTCCATTAAAATGAACCATTCCCGACAAACCCCTTAATGTCTACTTGTATTACACATATATTATGTCAATCTTATTCAATGTAGGATAAGAAAACAATAAAGGGGAATTAATGTTTTTAACCAATACACTTTTGGCTTCAGATGTTGTTGGTAGGAGGCCAAATTTGAATTTTCTCCTACTTCATTAGGGTTTTATTATGCTATTTTTGTAAAAGACCTTTAACAAAGTTTTCTCATTTTCACATGCTGTTTCACTGAGTCACAAGCAGATTTTCATCCTTTGTCTCATCAGGCTGTGGGTGGTTCTGTAGCCGTGATTAGCATATTAAACTTCTCTGCAACTAGCTGAAACATTACAAAAACATAAGTGCAGGAGATTTAGTCTTCAGTTAACAAGGCTACATGTGTTCTAAGGAGTTAAAACCATTGCTTATATGTAAACAAAAGCTATCTTGTTAGAGATAAAGAGCCTGCTCTGAGAGTGAGCTCCATCCACTCCCTGCTCTCTGTTTTATCAGGAAGGAGGATTATGTGAGAAACGTGTAAGCACTCAGAGCAGATAAAATCCCTCTTATCTCATGATGTAAAATCAAAGGAGCAATGTGTATTAGAAAAAAGCTTCAATTACCTGTCCCTATATGTTTAAAGCTATCAGTGAGAAAACTCCTTCAATTGACTTCATTAGAGGGTTTTTATTGCATACAGGGAGGACCAAAAATGGTCTAAATAAAATACAATTGACAGAGGAAACAAAGTATATGACAATATATTTTGAAAGTTTAAGCAGTTTTGCAGAAGCATAACTTTCTGGGTCTAGTAATTAACCGAGATATAAACAGTGATTTTATGGTAGGAGGAAAAAGAATGTAACTTTTTTAAAGGTTTTTATTTATATTCCTTCTTTGGTCTATGAATTTTTGCAATGGTCTTGCTGAATGTTGCTAATGTTAATGTGACCAATGATGTTTCATAGTTTTAATTTTCTTATTGCTGCTTTCACATCTTTGTTTCTTAACGTATAAATAAATGGATTTAGTGATGGAACAATGGCAGTGTACATGAGGGCAAGGAATTTGTCATGTCGACTACCTTTAGGCTTAACATATACAACAATGACTGAACCATAGAACAAGCTGGCGACAATGAGGTGGGAGGAACAGGTGGAGAAGGCTTTCCATTTCCCTGTAGTGCTTTTAATTTTTGAGATGGTGACAATGATGTGAATGTAGAATCCTAAAATGATCAAGAATGGAGCCAAACTGGCAAAGACAGCTGAACAACTCGTGACTACATTGCTGACCAAAGGGTTAGAACATGCTATATTTTGCACTGGAGCCAAATCACAGAAGAAATGATTGACTTCATTGGGGCCACAAAAATCCAGTTTAGCTGTAAGTATTGTCGGTGTTACAGTTAAGACAAATCCAATTATCCATGGGGCAATGGCAAGTTTAATGCTGAGAGCCTTGTCCATTATACTTGAATAATTCAATGGGTTGTTAATGGCTAAATCCCGATCTAAGGTCATCACTGCCAGAAGATAACATTCTGCTATTCCTGAAGAATTAAAGGCAAACATCTGGGCAAAACATCCAGCAAATGATATTTTCTTGCTAGCATCAGCTAAATTAGCTAAAAGTTTAGGAATGGTAACGGATATAAATATTATTTCCAGAAGAGCAAAGTTACTAATGAAGAAATACATTGGCATATTAAGTGAAGGCTCATGTCTTATTAAGACCAGTATGGCGCTGTTCCCCATGACACAGGATATAAATGCCAATAGGACAAAGATAAAAAGTAAAATCTGCAGATGCTGTAAATCAGAAAAGGCCAGAAGTATGAACTCTGTTACCATGGTCTTATTGAAGTCATAATTTTTGTAGAGAACCAATCCCTAAATCAATGACAACACATAAACATTAGTAAAACTACAAAATATTATAACTTTAACGGGACATCTTCAACTTAACCACTCCAAAGTTAACAAAGGCAGCTGATCAATGTGGATCCAACTCCTGAATACCCCATTAATGTACTGATATAGCTAAAATGGTGTAAATCGTGGCAGAGGCCTCTACAGGGAAAATGTAACATTGATATTAAAATGAACAGATGGCCATGTAATTAGTGGATAGGCTAAGTCGACCAGTGACAACCCTACCTTTTCATAGCTGGTTTCTCTTATAGCTAAAAGAAGGAGACTTGGAGAAAGGTGCCTCCTATATATCATCCATAACTTTTAACACGGCATCTGGAAGTGAAATTTTTGGTTTGAAGATGTCTGTGGCAATGTCAGAAGCTGAATTGTATCCTGTAAAAAAGTGATGTTAGTGGAATATGTTGGTCATGAAGGTTTGAAAAACCAGCAGTAGTGTGACAGGACAATAGCTGTTTAAAGAGTATGAATAAAGGGACGGCTTCTTGAGGATAGGTGTGATGGTTGTATGTAGGATTGGACGGGCCAGCCAGAGTACCTGAGGATCCTAAGGTGGGCCCTAGCTTTGACACAGTGATGTCATATATGTTTCAGGGCTTCAAACAGGGTCATAACTAGAATTCGTAGGCCCGAATAGTAAAAGGAGATGGGACCTCACCACCATAATGACAATAAACTTAAACAAGAACATTAGTAGCAATAACTAAATAATATAAACATAGCATACATAATTGAAGGGAGCCCAAATGGTAGTACTAGAGAGCAGAAAACCACCAACTATTTGTTCCCTACAGAAATGAACAATATTCTTGTCCCTGAGTCCCCCTAAACCTCTGGGCCTTTTAACAGCTGCGATGTCTGCTATGCCTAAAGTTATGTCTATGGTTCCAAAGATCTAGCAAAAGACAATCTCATTTGGAGTTGACTTTACAACTATTCACCATATATGCTATTAAAATTCAGCATGTGCAGTGATTAATTAAAAGTGACTGCGTGCATGTTCTGTATAGAGAGTAAGCCCTCAGAATAAGTTTCTCTTGTGGCTCTCGGAATAATTTTCTCTTGTGGCCCTCAGAATAATTTCCTCTGCTCGATTCTTAGAACAATTTCCTCTGCTGTGCTCAAGGGCTTCAGTCCAACACTGGTTGCATGTTTTAAAGAATAAGAGAAGAGGCCTATGGTAAAGGATAAGTAGAAAAGATGGGCTAAGAATATAAAGCTGTATATAGGAATTAATCAGGGAAAATGTGGGTGAGGTTGGCAAAGTAGGGTTAAAAAAATGAATAAGGTAGAAACATTTTCACCAGCAATGGTGGAGAAACAGAGTTGGGAGAAGAGCACTGAGTAGTTGTGTAAAGGGGTTGGGGAACTGAAATTTGAAGCCTTCTCTAATACTGTTGATCTTGAGCTTGAAATTTGTGACAAAGTCCTTAACTGAGATAAAATATGTGAGATGACACTGTGAGATATCAACGTTCTTGTGTTGTGTAAGGAGTGGTTGGGAGTAAAGGGTGTCTGCCAGCAGCTATTTTATGTGTATGAAGTTTCATAGAGGATGGCACCATCTCTATAAGAGCCATGCTTCCTAGTACGGTATTAGAAAAGGAGTTGTTCCATTGAGACGTGTCTGTTAGCAGCCTACTATTCTTTCTATATTGAAGTATACCTGACTCGTTTATAGAAAGTTGCCAAAATAGCTGTCTGACAGCTTTATTTAAGGAAAATAAAGCATATTAGCAGAATTCAGTATTCCCTTTAAGGAGCCATTTAAGATAGAACAGAGGTTGACTATAATGTTCTGCAATGGGGTTTACTTACAGGATGTCAGGAAGTAACATTTCTCTCATAAATACTAATGCATATCCCCATGAGTCTGGAAATTTCTAACAACATTTAAGCCAATAGTGGAGTTTTAGTGCAAATCTGAAAAGTTGCATCAAAGTTAACTATACTGTTAGTGAATGTGGAATATGGGAAGGAAAACTCATTTGATCAAATCTTATAATCTGCAGCATGATTTTGTTATCTGGCTATTGAAGTTGATTTCACTTCTAGTGCTGCTAAAGGTAAAATTCAAGGCTAAATCCACAACAAAATCTGCTCATCAAATGTGACAAAAATAGGAAATGAGATAAAATTACTTCTGTGTTTACCTCCAATTTAGTTTCCATAAGTCAATGTTGGTAATCTTGTTTGGTGCCAGAGCACTTTCTTCTTGTAGATCGTACATGAATAAAAGCGAACGTTGAGTAAAACCAAGAGCCACGCTTTTTATAATCTACTCAATTAGAGAGGGATGCTAATTGGGAAGGGAAAATGTTCTTTTGGGATTTGAAGACTTGAGACTAAGATGTTTTCAATAAAACAATGTTGCTTACACTTTTTTGTCTATACTGACGAGTCAATCTGTCCATATTTTTGACTCATAGGCACGTATTGTGCCACTGTAAGATAAATTATTATTCCCTAAAAGCAATGCTGTGGAAGACGAACTCTCCAACTTAATGGGGCAGGAAGCTGATAACTTCCTGCTTTACCTTTTTATTTTAACCATTTAAATGTCCTAAGAACACACAAACATTTAAGTAAGCAGCACCAACCAGGCATCCAAGGCATGTGCCCAATATTCCTGAGATATAGGTTCACCACCTCTGTCCGCTATGCTTGTGGGGCCCCTGAGCAACTGGCTTGTGTGTTCCTGATAATGACTGGGTCATAAGATACAAAGCAAATGTGGTATCATTATTTGTTAGAAAAAATAAATCAGGAGTCTAATGGTCAGTAAGCCTAATGCACATTGTGAGTAAAATGTTTCAGATATCTGTTCCTCAGGGAAAGTGTATCAGTTGGATCATGCCCAGTTTATATAGTCATACTCCTAAAATTGGATGGTGGATCCTCTATGTCTGCCAACAGCTTTTCCATATAACCATGCTGAGGAGCAAAGTCTAAAGCACCCTCGGGTCTTCACTCTTTAACAACTTGTAGAAAGGATCTGGACTTCACTGCTGGGAGTTCTCATGTCTCAGTCGACTTTTAAGAAGGATCAGACAACAGATGATCGGTCCAGGAAAAGCTGCCTAGGGCATAGACCTACAGTAGGAGGGAAGAGATGGATTGGAGAACTGCTGTGCAAACCACCATGGTGCGAGCCTGCAGCTGATGGGACAGACCATGGCACATATCATTGCAGGGAGAGTTATTAAGGAAATAACAAGTATGTAGTACCAATTGAGATAATTAATCTTGGTGTTCAATTTGATTGAAAGTCAGTTTAGGGAGCAATCTAACTACTATCTACAAATATATCAGTGGAAAGTACATACATCACTTTAATAATTACTTCACTCCTTGGCCTATAACCATAACATTTATAGTAGGATGTCCACTTTTATAATAGGGTGTGACTCTTTGCGTCCTTAATGGAAACAATTACATCTCCATGTTAGATGTCACAAAATGGTTATTATATGTGGTAAGATTGATAAACTTTTAAAGAGGAACCAAAGTTACAAGTTGTCTATAGACTGAAGAGGAGTGTGATTTTTGACATGGGTCCTGGTTTGGATATACTTCTGAGGATGGGTAGATAGATTTGTATTTAATCAACCTACACATCCAGTTAGCCCCGGTTAGCACCTCACTGTCCATTTAGGAATAACAAATTGGATTAAGGAACTAATGGGGAGATCTACAAATCTGAGGCAAGTACTGAGGCTCTAAAGTATCATATGATTATAAAAATATAGATTGGTTCACATTGTTGGGTTAAGTCTGTCTCATCTTTATATTAATTATTCCCAAAGTTTAAAAATGTAAAAGTTTTGCTTTTTGAATGCTCAAAAATATCTATAGGCTTCAAAACATTTCTTAACCCTTTAAAGGATTTAGAGCAGTGTGTGGATGTTAGGGACTTGTTGCTCATAATCTACAAGTGGTGGCAGCATATATCAGTGTTTGTTGGTTTGGCTGTGATTTATGCCCCATTTACAACCTGGAAAGTGATTGCAAGACTGAGTAAGTGCACTCATGTCACATATTGGGGAGGTGTGTATATAACACAGTTCATCATTGACTTCAGTAGTAAATAGGTCTATGTGACATCATTGCTGCCAGTAAAATAAACAAGGATGTTTGAGGACCACTGGAGCATACTAAATTTTATAACATTTAGCATAGTTAGTTTCATTTCTGAAACTCTCGGACAACGCCATTGATTCTTTGAAGGAGATCAAGAGAGGTCTGGATGACTTTCTGGATGAAAAATATGTCTTAAGTTATGGGTCATTTCTGGACATGGGTGATTCATTTAGGAAAGAAAGGCCTGCCAAAAAGATGGAAGGATTCATCTCCACCCTCACTACCAGAGGAAATTAGGTGCATAAATTTTAATTGCTCCTGTGAATTGGTTAAGTTTGTCAACCTTTGGCACTAGTGCGCTGCGGTGGTACATCATCGAGGAAGGGTATGGCATGGTGGGTTGTTTAATAATACAATCATATGGAATTATTAAAAGGTGGGTAAACTGTAGAGAAAACATGTGTATTCAAGGGAACCTTTTGATCTACTATGCATGCTAGACAAAAAATACAAGACTTTCAAAATGTCATTGCTTTTTTGAGTACAGGTGTCACGGTCTGTGCCGCATTCTCTGTTTAGGGCCCAGAACATGGCCATGTTCCTGTCCTTGCGCCGCAGCCTCTGCTGAGAACCACGGACATAACTGTATTCCCATTGAAGATCTGGCTCCTGTTGCAGTTTTGTTGTCAACATGTACGCTCCTGACGACGCTGCTTACCCACCTGCGGTAGCTGTGCAGCTTTTCCCATGTTGACTATGCTGCTCCTTCATCTTGGCTGCTGCCCTAATTCCTTGTTGCTCTACAGAGGGCGGTGGCCACATCTTCCACTCCTTTATTCCCACAGTGTGCAGCAGGGTTGGGCTTCCTCTGCCAATCCCCTTCCACCTGTGTGGTTATAAGCCTGCTTCTCCCCACACTCCCGGCCGGATCCTTGTTTTGTTATGTTGTAGTCTGTTGTGTTGCTTGTAGTTTCTTGACTTATGTTTGTTAGTCTCCATGCTGGTTTTCATGTGTTTGTCTGTATCTTTGTCTGTGAGCTTTCTTGCCATGTTCTGTTCCCGTGTTCTTGCCATGTTCATGCCTTAGTTCCTAGCCAGTGTCCTAGCTTTAGTCTCTGATCATGTTCTTGGTGTTGTTTCCAGTCAGTCTATGTTTTGTACCTTGGCTTCTGTTTAACCTTCCTGTTTGGCATCAGTTTAGTCCTATCTTTGTCTGTTTTGTACCTGAACATATTTACTCCTAGTCTGCTTTATCTTGGTCCCTTATCCTGTTGGTGCCTAGCAATGGCACTTCTGGTCTGTTTGGTCAGCTGCCACTGCTGGGGACTGCTCTGAGGTAGCACCTAGTGGCTCTCAGGGTAAGCCATCCTTACCCTCTAAGGCTCTGTGAAGATGCCAACGGCCGCATAGTTACGCCCCCTCGGGGCAAGCCCGGCAGTGGTCCAGTGGGTCTACTACCCGCTCACCCATTACAGTAAGATCAGGCCATCGACTCCACTGACATTCTGTCCTCTGTTTTCTTGGTCTATGTGCAAGTCTTGATTTCTTGCAGTTCCTTTTTGTGTGGGAGTCTTCTTCTCTTTGCAGTCTTTTGGTGTTTGGCAGCTGCTTGCCTTCTCGGCTTTTGAGCCTTCTGAGTCCCGTGCTTGCGATCTGCCTGAGCTTCTGAGTCCCCGTGGTTGCCGAGCGGGTGCTAGTCCCCCTGAGCCTTCTGAGTCCCCTGGCTTACGTCTCGCCCTGAGCCTTCTGAGTCCCCGTGGCTTACGGTCCCGCCCTGAGCTTTCTGAGCCCAGGCTTACGGTCCCCCCTGAGCTTCTGAGTCCCCAGTGCTTCGGTCCCACTGAGCCTTCTGAGTCCCGTGGCTTTCGGTCCCGCCCTGAGTCTTCTGAGTCCCAGTAGCTTGCGGTCCCGCACTTAGCCTACTGAGTCCCTGGCTTACGGTCCCGCCTGAGCCTTGAGTCCCGTGGCTTACGGTCCCCCTGCCTTAGTCTTTTCTTTCTGAGTCCCCGTGGCTTACGGTCTCGCCCTGAGCCTTCTGAGACCCGGGGATTACAGTCCCACCCTGAGCCTTCTGAGGACCCACGTCTTATGGTCCCGTCCTAAGCCTTCTAAGTCCCGTGGCTTATGGTCCCGCCCTGAGCCATTTGAGTCCCCGTGGCTTACGGTCTCGCCCTGAGACTTCTAAGTCCCCATGGCTTACGGTCTCACCCTGAGCCTTCTGAGTACCCGTTGCTTTCCGTCCCAACATAAGCCCTCCCCCACCCCCCCCTATTCTGCCTAGTGCCCTGTTTGTTCCTCCTGTGCCCCTCCATTTCCTAGGTATTCCCAGTACTGGCTGTTAATCAGCCTGTAGTTTGGTTTTGGGGTTGGCCCCGGAGATGTTTTGGTCCCTAGACCTATGTGGGATTTCCATTTTGTGGATTTGGAGTAGGAGGAAGGGGCTTAAGAAGGGGGCTACTGTCAGGGTTCGTGCCGCGGTCTCTGTTCTGGGCCGCGGACATGACCATGTTCCTGTTCTTACGCCGCGGCCTCTGCTGCAAACCGCGGACATAACTGTATTCCTATTGTAGATCTGGTTCCTGTTGCAGTTCTGTTGTCACCACGTATTCCCCTGTCGACGCTGCTTACCCACCTGTGGTAGTTGTGCAGCTTTTCCCATATTGACCATACTACTCCTCCATCTTGGCTGCTGCCCTAATTCCTTGTTGCTCTACAGAGGGCGGTGGCCACATCTTCCACTCCTTTATTCCCACAGTATGCAGCAGGGTTGGGCTTCCTCTGCCAATCTCCTAGTCTGCTTTATCTTGGTCCCTTATCCTGTTGGTGCCTAGCATTGGCACTTCTGGCCTGTCTGGTCAGCTGCCATTGCTGAGGATTGCTCTGAGGTAGCACCTAGTGGCTGTCGGGGTAAGCCATCCTTACCATCTAAGACTCTGTGAAGATGCCAAGGCCGCTTAGTTACGCCCTCTCGGAGCAAGCCCAGCAGGGGTCCAGTGGGTCCACTTCACGCTCACCTGTTACAGTAGGATCAGGCCATGGACTCCACTGACATTCTGTCCTCTGTTTTCTTGGTCTATGTGCAAGTCTTGTTTTCTGCAAAAACACAGTGGTGCCGTTAGTTTTATAGTACTGGCTCAGTCTAAGCCTTCCAGGTGGAGCTTCCTCAATCTCCCCTATTAACGTACGTCAATTATAACAAAAAGGCTTGGCATAAAACGAACTCACGTTATGTTGCTCCGAGTGTAGCAAATATCTTTATGTCCTATTTTGAAAATCAGTTTGTTCTCCATTCAAGGTTTTCCTGCCATATTAAATCATGGCTTAGATTTGTCGACGACGTTTTCTTATTATGGTCTGGTACAGAGGAAGAATTAGATGAATTTCATCTTTATTTGAATTCACAACATCCATTAATCTCATTTTCCATAAATAAAAGTTTAACATCAGTAGAATATCTAGATGTTAAGGTTGAGAAGGAAGGCTCATCCTTTAGAACGGATTTATTTTCCAAACCAATGGAACGGAATAATGTCCTTCACCGCAGTAGTTACCATTCACCTCAGTTATTTAGAGGCATACCCAAAGGTCAGTTCATCAGAGCACGACGAATTTGCTCTGATGATGATAGTTACCAAACACAGATGTACAGACTGGTGGACAAATTTGAAAAACGTGGCTACAAATATGACGATCTTATAAAGATCGGTATGCAGGTAAAGAACATCAATAGAGAGGATTTATTAAGAACCAATAGGAAAAAGGTACAACAACGTTTCAATTTCACTTCGACATATGACAAGCATTCTAATATTATAAGAAGGGCCATATTTAAGCATTGGCACATATTGCAGGCTGACCCGAAATATGGTCACCTATTCAAAGAAAGACCCCGTTGTATTTTTAGACGGGGCAAATCACTAGGTGATCTGTTGGTCCACTCGGATATAAGAGTCACAAAAAAATCCAGACAAGAAAAATTGCGCACGGTTAGACATGGAACATTTCCATGCCTATCATGTGTCAATTGTTCGGCCATAATAAAGGGACCATGGTTACATCATCCGAGATCAGGGGAAAAGATCTTCTTTAGAGGCCAATTCACATGTACTACGTCTAATGTGATCTATATGATAAAATGCCCATGTGCAAAATGCTACATAGGGCAAACGAGTCGTCCTGTGAAAGTTAGAATTAGTGAGCACAAATCCACCATTCGTAATTTTAAAGGTGATAAAATACAACAAACGTCTAAGGAAATACCAACTAAGAAATACAGCGAAACAGCGCTTGCCCAGCATTTCTTTGATAATAGGCATACGGTTACTGACCTACGCTGGTGTATAATTGAGGAGGTCTTTACACAAGATGCTAGTCGCATGAAAACTAAATTATTACAACGCGAGGCGTTTTGGATATCTAGGTTAGAAACGTTGACCCCGAAGGGTCTTAATGAGTCTTTTAATCTACGTTGCTTTTTGTAAAAAAAAAAAAAAAATATGTGCTTGTTTATAGTATATGTTTATGATAATAGCAAACATAGAAGTATTAGGCTTTGGCTCACCTTCCTTCTTTCATTAGATGCATCTATTCCACCTGTTTCAAGCGCCGCTGCATCCTTCCTTGCTTGGATTGAATGGCCCACGACCAAACGGACCTCACATAAGAAAAAACAAAAACAAAAAGGAACCGAAGAATTCCTCCAATCCAGCTTTCGGTGCAAAAATCGGCATATTTATTAAGGATTCGGTACAAAAGGGATAAAATACAGTTAGCGAGGCAGAGCTAACGCGTTTCGGGCATATTGCATATTGCCCTTGTTCACAGCATAACACAAATCTGACGAATGCTCAAAATATATACGTATATGGGCGTGTTTTCAAAAGCCTCATACCAGCAATACGTCATTTCCTGGATAAGCAATCAGATTATGTGCATAGACTCGTTAAAAACAACAACACACAACATAACAATTCAACATGCATGGCTTAAACCTAATATATATACAATAAATCGTTACGATAATTAAGTCCGTTTGGGGCTCTGGTTTTCAACTCCCAAATCCAAAAGGCTTCCCGCATGCGGACCAAGCGCTCCCAATCACCTCCTCTTGGGGGTTTAGCAACCTTTTCTATGACATGGAAACAGAAAGAAGTAAGTACACCTAAATGTTTTTCTAAGAAATGTTTGACTGCGCCTGACTGGTGTGCAGATTGTTTTTTAATCCCAGCCAAATGTTCATATATGCGCGTTTTAATTTTTCTTATACTGCTTCCTACGTAAGATTTGTTACATTCAGTGCAGTGTATCAAGTAAACCACATGGTGGCTATCGCAATTGGAAAAACCCTTTATTTTGTAAACTTTATCTATATTGGTATTTGATTCAAATGTGGTTTCTTTCTTTGTATACTGACACACATTACACCTATTCCCTCCACAGGGGTGAAAGCCTTCTATCGAGAGCCATGTTTTATTATTAATAAACAAGATGCTAGACGCATGAAAACTAAATTATTACAACGCGAGGCGTTTTGGATATCTAGGTTAGAAACATTGACCCCGAAGGGTCTTAATGAGTCTTTTAATCTACGTTGCTTTTTGTAAAAAAAAAAAAAAATATGTGCTTGTTTATAGTATATGTTTATGATATGCAGTATGTTTTAGATAGTGAGCCCTCAAGGGTTAATGTTCACCTGGATTGTGAGTGCAGTTAAAAGGTGCATGGAACATTGAGTGCGCATGCCTGAGAAAGGAAAATGTCTTTTCCGAAACGTGTGCGCTTGTCAACATCCAGCTCTATTAATATCTCTACCATGGAAGTGCTATAAGGATTTGAGACTGTAAGGCCTCGTTCACACGGCTTATTTTTGCACGGATTGGCGCCGTACTCCGCGCCGGATTTGCGCTTCAATACGGTGCCAATCCGTCGCTGTCATTACGGTAATCCACTGCTCTCATAGAGAACAGTGGATTCTGTCGCTCCTCCCCACTCGGCGAATACGCCGCGGGGGGAGAAAGTGACATGCACATTATTTACGGCGCGGACGCGCCGTAAACAATGCATTGTCTATGGGGCCGGGAGCGACGCCCCCGCCGCGCTCCGGCCCCGCCCCGTCCCGCCCCTTATTCACGGCGGATTTGTGCGCTCAATACGGCTCACAAATCCGTCGGGAATAAGCCGTGTGAACATGGCCTAACACAACAGCTAAGTACTGCCTCATAATTGAAGTGCATATACTGTGATGAATATTAGCATGTTTACAAATGTTTGAATATGCATGCTATAAATGCATAAGGATTAAAGTAAGCAAATGAAACATAACGTGAGTTCGTTTTATGCCAAGCCTTTTTGTTATAATTGACAAGTCTTGTTTTCTGGCAGTTCCTTTTTTGTGTGTGGGAGTGTCTTTTCCTTTTCTCTTTGGCAGGACTTTAAGTGTTTGGCAGATGCTGGGCACTCTCGGCTTTGAGCCTTCTTAGTCTCTATGGCTTGCGGTTCCGCCCTGAGCCTTCTGAGTCCCCGTGGATTGCGGTCCCGCCCTGAGCCTTCTGAGTCCCCGTGGCTTGCGGTCCCGCCCTGAGCCTTCTGAGTCCCCGTGGCTTACGGTCCCGCCCTGAGCCTTCTGGGACCCGGGGCTTACGATCCCGCCCTGAGTCTTCTGAGACCTGGGGCTTACCGTCCCGCCCTGAGTCTTCTGAGTCCCAGTAGCTTGCGGTCCCACCCTGAGCCTTCTGAGTGCCGTGGCATGCGGTCCCGCCCTGGGCCTTCTGAGTCCCTGTGGCTTAAGGTCCCGCCCTGAGCCTTCTGAGTCCCAGTGGCTTATGGTCCCGTCCTGAGCCTTCTGAGTCCCCGTGGCTTACGGTCCCGCCCTCAGCCTTCTGAGTCCCCGTGGCTTACAGTCCCGCCCTGAGCCTTCTGAGGACACATGGCTTACGGTCCCGCCCTGATCCATTTCAGTCCCCGTGGTTTACGGTCCCAGCCTGAGCCATTTGAGTCCCTGTGGCTTTCGGTCCCGCCCTGAGCCCTCTGAGTCCCCGTGGCTTACGGTCTCGCCCTAAGCCTTCTGAGTCCCCATGGCTTATGGTCTCACCCTGCGCCTTCTGAGTCCCCGTTGCTTTCCATCCCCCCCTAAGCCCCCCCCCCCCATTCGGCCTAGTGCCCTGTTTGTTCCTCCTGTGCACCTCCATTTTCTAGGTATTCCCAGTACTAGCTATCATGCAGCTGTAGTTTGGTTTTGGTTTTGCCTCCGGAGAAGTTTAGGTTCCCAGACCTATGAGGGATTTCCATTTTGTGGTTTTGGAGTAGGAGGAAAGGGCTTAAGGAGGGGGCTACTGTCAGGGTCCGTGCCGTGGTCTCTGTCCTGGGCCGCGGACATGACCATGTTCCTGTCCTTACGCTGCGGCCTCTGCTGCAAACAGCACGCGTAACAGTATTCCTATTGCAGATCTGGTTTCTGTTGCAGTGCCGCTGTCAATGTGTACGCTCCTGTTGCTGCTACTTACCCACCTGCAGTTGCTGTGCCACTTTTCCAATGTTGGCCTTGCTGCTCCTCCATCTTGGCTGCTGCCCTAATTCCTTGTTGCTCTATAAAGGGTGGCGGCCACATCTTCCACTCCTTTATTCCCACAGTGTGCAGCAGGGTTGGACTTCCTCTGCCAATCCCCTTTCACCTGTGTGGTTATAAGCCTGCTTCTCCCCACACTCATGCCTGATCCTTGTTGTGTTATGTTATAGTCTGTTGTGTTGCTTGTAGTGTCTTGTCTTATGTTTGTTAGTCTCCATGCTAGTTTCCATGTGTCTGTCTGTATCTTTGTCTGTGAGCTTTCTTGCCATGTTCTGTTCCTGTGTTCTTGCCATGTTCATGCCTTAGTTCCTAGCCAGTGTCCTAGCTTTAGTCTCTGATCATGTTCTTGGTGTTGTGTCCAGTCAGTCTATGTTTTGTACCTTGGCTTCTGTTTAACCTTCCTGTTTGGCATCAGTTTAGTCCTATCTTTGTCTGTTTTGTACCTGCACATATTTACTTCTAGTCTGCTTTATCTTGGTCCCTTATCCTGTTGGTGCCTAGCATTGGCATTTCTGGCCTGTCTGGTCAGCTGCCACTGCTGGGGACTGCTCTGAGGTAGCACCTGATGGCTGTCGGGGTAAGCCATCCTTACCATCTAAGGCTCTGTGAAGATGCCCGACGGCCACTAAGTTACGCCCCCTCGGAGCAAGCCCGGTAGCGGTCCAGTGGGTCCAATACCCGTTCACCCGTTATAATAGGCACTTTGTTACGTTATTTTCTATGGACTTAGCATGGATGTGGAAATAACTTCAAACTGATGAAGTGGACGTTTCCATTCAAAAACTGAAGTAAACCGCTAAGCCCACTATGTGTTTTTGGGTGTCTTTAAACATTTGCTCTCTGTGTTAAATGACTAAAGGTCTCCGGTCTAATTATCTAATGTATTGTTTGGATATGGATTGGTAGGAGGTCTGTTTTCAGACCATTGTGGTTCTGTTTCATTAAATGAAGTTGGTTCTACTCTTTTAATAAAAATATCCCAGGTTGGTCAGTGTACTTTAATAGGGCAAAAGATGTTAAAAAGTTGTTGACTGCATCTTATGTACTTTTTAACTGGGAGGTCTCCAGCAGATGCAGACGACAACAGGTGCAGCTGAATGAAAAACAAAAACGTTGGCCAGGGCAAGCAATTGAGTGGCCTCTTGCATAGTACACCCATCAGTTAGGCTTGATTCACATATGCGTCAGAGGGTCAGTTCAAAAACTCAGTTACATGATCCATTGAAAATGTTGGAAAAAATAACAAGCAAGCTGTGCTATTTTTTCTATCTTAGCGAAGGACACCATGGTGGAAACCTGAAGAACCTATTGTAATTATAAGGTCTTAGACCTCTTTTTGATGAGATCCTATTGCCTCCTACTGCTTCTATTTAGATGTTACTATCTGAATTTCACAGTGTCATGTTCTCCAGCCCTAGATTCTCAAGTGTCTTGCTTTCCAGATGCCCATCAATAACATTATCTTGCCTTACCCTAATAGCACCAGTGCAGTTTCTTGGTTTGGCACACCTTCCACACTTCCCCACTCTTTTCTTCTGACCACCTAAATTTCTCTTCTATAAAGTGATTAGAGATGGGCGAATTTCTCAAAAATTTGATTCGGTGACTTCGCCGAATTTTCCGACAAAATTTGTTTCGGTCCGAACCGCTATTTCCAGGCTGCACAGAGCCTGCAGGGTGCTGTAGAACGTTGTGCCATGCTTAAATATACAGAGGGAGCTTGGTTTGGTCTTCATACAATGTTGTGCTTTAGTATGACACGCAGATGACTGCCGCCGCTCTTAGAATCGCTTCACTCTAAAATTCCCTGGGCACTTAAGAGGGCAAAACTGACCAAAAAACTGAAGCGGGAATGTAGCCTGATAAAGTCATGGCAGCAAAAGCTGGAAAAAAACAAGCTGAGAGCTCAGGTAGCAATATCAGTGACAGAGTGTGGAGGTGACGGCAGCAGCCACAGCAGCATGAGGTCAGAGAGTGGCACAATGACATTCTGGAGGTGGCAAAAACAGGAGGCGGCCACAGAGTGGCACAATGACAGAGTGTGGAGGTTACTGCAGCAGCCACAGCAGCAGCATGAGGTCAGACAGTGGCACAATGACATTCTGGAGGTGGCAAAAACAGAAGTAGGCCACAGAGTGGCACAATGACAGAGAGTGTAGGTGACGTCAGGAGCAACAGCATGAGGGCAGAGAGTGGCAAAATGACAGGGTGTGGAGGTGACGGCGGCAGCCACAGCAGCATGAGGTCAGAGAGTGGCACAATGACTAATGTTAAGCGATTATTATCGACAAAGTTGAAATCGGCACGGTTTTTATGTTGTTCGGATTTTTTCGATCACGCGATAATTTAGGTTAAAATCTGCGCATAATCTATTAATATCCCGCCATTTTCAGCGCTTCCTGTCATTTTGGCGGCCAGCAAATCAGCTTAGAGAAAAGAGCAGGGTGAGCTGGGTGTGCGACGTCATGACTGGATGTGTATGGTTGCGATTGGCTGGAAAAATCACATGACCTCATTTTACATAGAACAGCCCTTCCTGGTCTGCCTCAGTGTGTGTCTGTGTATCATAAGAGTAGGACATGTGCTCGGTCTCTGTCAAAACAGCTCAGCGAAACTGTTCTATTTGTTCACACAGACAACTATGTTTTTAGCTGTGAACATTAGAACTTAGGTAGATTAGAGATTTGTAGATTTAAGTTACTTAGCCTGAGAATTTTAAAAGAGCATCTCGCGCTGTACAGCCGCGGAGGGGTGGGGGTAGGTTTTGGGGGGACTGCAGGCGAACACAGACAGACAGGCTCTTTAAAGGAGAGTGGATATTGTACAGCCCAGACTGTGTTTAGAGTTGAGACCCTGCATTGCAATGCATTTTGGCCAGTTTTTTTGTGAAATATTACTTGTATGTTGTGCAGCCTGTACTAATATTAGGATACAGTCCTATTAGGCATTTGTAAATCCCTGGGACTGAAGGAAGAACACTGTTGATTTTGTCTTACGGTTTTTCCACCAGACCGCATTTCACAGGTATTCGCAAGAAACATTTCACTTTCTAATCCTAGTTGGCTGTAGGAAATTAGAGGGATTTAAGAATAGCTGTTATTTGCCGTCTTGTAATAAGAGACTTTCAAAAACTCTTCCATACCTTCTTAAATTTTTATCTTTGTGAACATGGAGCGAAATACAGGTGGTAAGAGAGCAAAGAGGGGGGTAGGATATGGAGGTAGAGGTACGAGAGAAGGTGCTCCTTCCAGTGCGGGCCCGACAACACCCATGCCAGGGGATCGTCGGTTGCAGGACCATCAGCCTGTCATCGCTGGGTAAGGGCCCTGTGAATCTCAGTAACGAACAGCGTCGACAATCTGTTCTTCAGTGGTTAATGCAACCTGCATCCAGCAGTCTTACCTCCTCGTCCTCCCAGTCACGGCTACAAATGTCATCATCAGCATCCGTCCCACATGAAGCGAAGGCAGCCCAAATGTCAACCGTGTACCCACCACTGTGGATAATCCATTTTCTGAAGACCTCTTTGATGACAAAATGCGGTTGGGGTCAGAAGGCATTTCCAAAGACCAAGAGGCCAAAGAGGATGATTTTGTCTCCTCTGATGCCCAATTACTGATGCCATAAAGGGAGGAGAAGGAAGCCGGTCATCGGCAAAAATCCCGGGGGGATCGGCAAGCCTTGAGTCCCCTTGCTTGTAGCCCAAGCTCCTGGATGCAGAATGTCCGGACGACCAAGTCACCTGTGTTGATATGATGATAAAGACATTGCGGACCCGATGTGGTTTTTTCCCAGAAGAATTTGCTTGCGAGCGCTTCATCACTGTATGAGGAGGAAGACGATGGGGTAGGGGTCATACGGGTCCCGCCTCAAAAAGGGAGGGGCAGTCGCGAAGTCTGCTGATATGATTCCGCCAGCCACGATCAGCGGTAACCCCGCTCCCGCTTATCGCCGTCAAAAAGGTCAGGACCTCTCAAGCCGGGGCCTTCTTTGAGCAAGCTCTGATTCACCACGATGTCATATCCCCCTTTTGCCGTTAACGCATAAGTAGAGGCAAGAATCTTAGGGTTTAACCATCACCAACATGTCTAGTCACATGCAGCGAATCCCATGAGTTGAAATGGAGGCAACATTTGGGCCCAAAAAAGGCCACACCGATGTGGGGCTTCCAACCACTGTCAAAACCCTCGTCTCCGCCTCGTCCTCCTCCTCCGCCACCACCAAAAGCTTTCCTCAGCTGCCCATGTCTCTCAGAGTCATGATCCGGGATCACCTCCGCTTCACCTCCGCCGTGCCCGAGTCCCACCAGCACCACCAAAGACCCAAATCCTACCCATTCTCTTCCAAAAGTTTGACGACCTGCACACCGTACAGCGGCCAGCCTAGCAGCCAGCCTTCTGGCTACCAGGTTTGGGAGCAGAAGAAACACTTTAACCCAAATCATCCCAAAGCCAAAAGCCTGAATGTCGGCATTGCCAGGCTTTTGGCCTTGGAAATGTTGCCTTCCGTCTGGTGAACACAGAGGGGTTTCCGCCACGTCATGGCCCTTCCCTGCCCCCAATACCAGATGCCGAGCAGGCATTTCTTTGCCAGAAAAGCCGTCCTGCCCTGGCCACCCCACGGTCATCTAAAATTTCAAGCACGTTGTCTGCATCTGTGTCCGGAAAAGTCCATCCTGACCCCCGGGACACATGGACTAGTAAGCAGGGCCCAAAGGCCGCTATATCTCTTGACAGCTCACTGGGTGAGCTGGGTGGATGTCTCTGGTGGTGACGGTGGCTCTCAGGCTCGGGCACGCTCTTCAAAACCGCAGGGATAGTGCAGGGTTTTTTCCCCCCCCAAGGTCCTCTGGTGGCATCACGTCCCCAGAGAAACCAGGCCGTGTTGAAATTAATCTGTCTTGGAGACCGTCCACACACAGGTCAGGAGCTGTGGACGGCTCTCCGCAACGAGACTGAGCGCTGGCTGGGTGACAAGAACCTTGTGCCAGGCAAGGTGGTGTGCGATAACGGGCGAAATCTGCTGGCCGCCCTTAAGATCGGTAGGCTTGAGCACATCCCTTGTCTGGCACATGTCATGAAGCTTGTCATCCAGAAATTTCTAAAGAGCTACCTGGGTCTTGAATGCCTGCTGAGGAAGGCTCGAGGTCTAAGTTCGCTCATCCGCCGTTCGCACCCTGCTTCGTCCCGCCTGGCTGCGTTGCAGTGTCAGCTCGGCCTCCCCGTCAACCGTCTCATTGTTAAAGTAGCAACATGCTGGAATTCCACCCTCCACATGCTCCAGCGATTGTGGCAGCAGCGCAATGCCATTTTGCAGTAATAAGGAAGTACACATGGCCTGAAAAAGCAGCGGTGCGGACCTCGGGGTGTTGAGCCACCGAGAGTGGAGGCAAGTGAAAGAGCTCTGCACCATCCTTGCCAGTTTTGAAGAAGCCACCAAAATGGTCAGTGCGGACAATGCCCTTGTCAGCATGAGCATTGTGGTGATCTTATTTCTGGAACGATCGTTGGACACTCTGAAACATCATGTCCCACCAGCGACGAAGGAGGAGATGGACACAGATGCGAACACGGAGCCTTTCTCTCCGTCGAATCCACGAGGCCCGACAGTTTCACAATTTTTAAACGGTCTTCATTAGGCAGTGGTTCGGTCCAGGCAGTGCAAGGCAGCGCATCAGCTCTCAGGGTGCATCATCTGAGGCAAGTCAGGGCTGTGTTGAAGCCGTGCCGGAGGAAGCGGAGGAGGAGGAGGTATTCCTGGACACCGACGTTACCGACGTCCCTGCCTTGGAAAGAGGTTGGCGCGAATTTGAGGCGGAGGAGGAAGATGAGGAAGATCAGTTTGCTAGTGCCCCTCGACCCAGAGGCTTGGGAAATCAAGGCTCCATCTCTCACATGAGTGTTTGGATGCTCCATTTCCTCCAACATGATCCTCGCTTGAAGGCCATGAAAATGAACAACAGTTACTGGGTGGCCACCCTCCTGGATCCCCGGTACAAAACAAAACTCAGCACTTTCCTTCCACCCAACCAAATAGAGAGTAAAAATTCAGGGAAAAGGAGACCATGCTGATTGATCAACTGGAAAACATCTGTTTCGTCTGCTTTACATTCTTCAAATGTCACTGTGGAACAACGTCAGCGACGTGACAGCATAGAGTGCCAAGTAGCCGCAGCGGCAGCAACAGCAGCACAGGCAATGTGGCAGAAGCCTAATGGGAGCCTCTGGCAAACTTTATTTACCACCTCACCAACGCATGTAATGCAGGGCACACAACCAACACACAGAGACCAACTTAAGATCATGATGCACCTATGCATCTCAACACGATGTTTTTGGATGTGTCCCGGACTCAAATTGTCTTCTGGGGAATCCCAAAATGATGGGAAGCCCGAGCTCGCTCGCCACGCCATAGAGGTGTTGTCCTGCCCAGCAGCCAGCGCATATCTGAAACGGACCTTCAGCACAGCGGGAGGAGTCCATACAACAAACCATCCGGGTTTTCCACAATAAAGTGGATCGTTTTACTTTCATCAAGATAATTAGGCATGGATCTCTGATGATTTGTTGCTCCAATTGCCGAGGTCACCAATTAGTTGCCGGTCTACTATACATTCCTCTTCAAACAGAAATGGTCCTCTTGAAAACTTTTTTTTTAAATGATCATTTTTTACTGCAATTTTTATTCTCAGTTCCCAAAATTTCATTTTTCTGGTTTTTGCTGTGAGGAGACTGTAAAAAGACCCAAGGTTTCATGACAAAACCGTATTCCATTTACTCACTTCATCTTTAGAATTTTTCGCATTGTCAATGGTTTTGGGGGCATGGTGCTGTGAGATACAGCTATAATCATGGTCCTTTGGAACAGAAATGAGGCTTCTAAGTTGCAATTCTCACACACAATTTTTAACAGTGGCTTAGAAGTCATTTTTATAATTTTTTGGGGTCATGGTGCTGTGAGATTCAGCTAGAATCATGGTCCTTTGGAACATAAATGTGGCTTCTAAGTGGCATTTCTCCCTCACATTTTTTAACAGTGGCTGAGAAGTCATTTTTGTGATTTTTTGGGTCATGCTGCTTTGAAATGCAGCAATACTACAGGTCCTATTCTAAAAATGTTGTTTCTAACAGACATTTGTTCTTCACAATTGTCAGAAGTGGCTCAAGGGTCATGTTTTTTTATTTTTGGGGGCATTTTGCTGTGAAATGCAGCTATACTACAGATCCTATTCTAAAAATTTGGTTTCTAACAGACATTTGTTCTTCACAATTGTCAAAAGTGGCTCAAGGGGCATGTTTTGAATTTTTGGGGCATTTGCTGGGGAAATGCAGCTATACTACAGGTCCTATTATAAAAAATGTGGTTTCTAACAGACATTTGTTCTTCGTCAAAAGTGGCTCAAGGGTGATGGTGCTGTCAAAAACAGGAATAGGTAGGACACTGTTAATGGACACATATTGCAAAATGACTTGTTTTTGCAAGATCGTTAACAGAGCTAGCAATCCCTGTAGTGAGACAATCTATTTTATACATTTATAAAAAGAGAAACAAAGATGTGGTGGGATTCCATCCTATTTCTAAAATGTGTGTTCTAGAATTAAACTACTAAAAAACTGGCATGCACAAAATAGCTGATACAAATATTCCTCTGAATTGTACAAGGGAGGTACAGGAAGACTTGAACAGATGTAGGTTACCCAGGACAGGTATGCTGTGGCCCAGGACAGGTATAGTCAATGTCCAGTGAAACTAAAATGTTGTTTGAAAGACTCCTTTTTCCGGCACTTTTAAATGTGGGGGTCATGCAGGTTTGGGGCTCATGCTGTGGCCCAAGACAGGTATAGTCAATGTCCAGTTAAACTAAAATGGGTGGTTGAAAGACTCCTTTTTACAGCACTTTTAAATGTGGGGGTCATGCAGGTTTGGGGCTCATGCTGTAGCCCAGGACAGGTATAGTCAATGTCAGTGAAACTAAAATGGTGGTTGAAAGACTCTTTTCCGGCACTTTTTAAATGTGGGGATCATGCAGGTTTGGGCCTCATGCTGTGGCCCAGGACAGGTATAGTCAATGTCCAGTGAAACTAAAATGGTGGTTGAAAGACTCCTTTTTCCGGCACTTTTTAAATCTGGGGGTTATGCAGGTTTGGGGCTCATGCTGTGGCCCAGGACAGGTATAGTCAATGTCCAGTGAAACTAAAATGGTGGTTGAAAGACTCCTTTTTCCGGCACTTTTTAAATGTGGGGGTCATGCAGGTTTGGGGCCTCATGCTGTGGCCCAGGACAGGTATAGTCAATGTCCAGTGAAACTAAATGGTGGTTGAACGACTCCTTTTTTCCGGCACTTTTTAATCTGGGGGACATGCAGGTTTGGGGCTCATGCTGTGGCCCAGGACATGGATAGTCTATGTCCAGTGAAACTAAAATGGTGGTTGAAAGACTCCATTTTCCGGCACTTTTTAAATCTGGGGGTCATGCAGGTTTGGGGCTCATGCTGTGGCCCAGGACAGGGATAGTCTATGTCCAGTTCAACTAAAATGGTGGTTCAAAGACTCCTTTTTCCGGCACTTTTTAATCTGGGGGTCATGCAGGTTTGGGGCTCATGCTGTGGCCCAGGACAGGGATAGTCTATGTCCAGTGAAACTATAATGCTGGTTCAAAGACTCCTTTTTCCGGCACTTTTTAATCTGGGAGTCATGCAGGTTTGGGGCTCATGCTGTGGCCCAGGACAGGGATAGTCTATGTCCAGTGAAACTAAAATTATATCATAAGCAGCCGCGGCAGCACCTTCCCTACTCATTACAGTGAGCGCGGTATGAGCTGCCAGCGTCGCGCCCGAAATTATATAGTGCGGTGACGTCACAGAATCCCGCCGGTCTCTGATTGGCTTCATCTCTGCACATGTCATGTAGGCTACATCCTTCTTCCTCCCAGACTTCTTTGCCCCATGTAACGCCATGTGCTCACAGCCATTTTATCAATCAAAAGCACGCTTCGTTCCCCCCGAATCACCCCAAACTTCGACTTCGTTCAGAATCGAAGTTTTCCTGAAATTCTAAACGAATTCCACTTCGTAAGAATCGATTCGCCCATCTCTAAAAGTGATCCATTGATAAAGTTTAAGCCTTACAGGAATTTTACAGTTCTGGCTCTGTCTGTTCAGGTTAGTGTGTAGGGTCACATGTCTACCAATCTTCTTCATATGGAAACTGTCTGAGCACCTGCAACATCTAATGTTAACCGTTCACCAATGGCAGAGAATCAGAACTAGACACTTTCAAGTACACATGGTGGTTTAGTGATCCAAATTTTTTTTTTATTTTCTACGCTACCAAAACAATCTTTAATGGTGATTTTATTTTTCTTTCTTACAAAAAGTTAAACAGATATATGTTTTCAACCCATAGCTCTTAATTTTCTAATTTAAAAAATGAAAATATATAAATTTACAGTTTTTTGTAATATATTACTTTTGTTATTAATTTTGAAGTTTTCTACTGTAACTGGAATATACATAGAAGCTCTAGTTATGGGTAAAAACAGACTCCTGTTATGAAGTTTGGCACTAGCTAAACTAATCTGGGTATGTTACAAGCAAGTACCTATGCCATGCCAGGAGGGGTGTAAGGCGCCCTGGCAATCATATGATCACTAGATGCATTTAGTACTGTGTAGGCTAAAAAGGAGAAGACAGTTGTACATAGTGTTGATTGAACTGTTCTAGAAAAGTTAAGTTCTAGTGAAACTTCTCGAATTTTTAGAACGCGAACTGAACATTTTACTGTTTGTTCGAGTAAAGTTATAGCTCTAGTTCAACATGCCATTTTCAGTTTCCTTTTCAGCGGCTTTCTGCACTTTTGACGCCCATCTAATCACCTTCCTGCACTTTTGGTGGCTACCCAATCAGTGTAGAGCACAGAGAAGTGTCAAAAACCTCATCGCTGAGATGTAGGGCTCTAAATGGCTGCTAAAATCACATGACCATGTTATATATATTTCACTGTATTGCCTTGTGAACGTCATTTTCAGCACACTCTCTGTACTGTACAGACTGCTCTTAGTTAGAGAGTGTTTTCCTCTCCATAGAAAGCAATAGTTAGGGAGTTTGGTATTGCTGGCTGCAGCTTTCCCACATCCAGAAGCTGTTATTTGGCGACACTTGCAGACTCACATAACGCCTAACTCTCAAATACATGGATATATATTATACAGAGTGCTTGCATTTGCTAAATTATCCTCAGTGTCCAAAAGATCTGTTTTTGCAGTCTTGGAAGTTCAGTAATTGTAGAACACATCGTCTCCAAATCTCCTATGTATCAAAGGGACTTTTAGGCCCCCACAGGATGCAGGAACCCGTAGAAGCTTCTACTTCTGCACCTCCTATCGCTACACCCTTGCTTGCAAGCTGTCCTCATCTTTTCAGTTAGCCATTGAAAGGAATTACGCATTTTAGCCTCTCAATTTTTCTCTGTCATTTTTATCTCTTAGAGCCACATTTATTTCCCTAGTTGTTCCACGTATCCAGTTTACTGTTAGATATGGTAATTCCAGCTTCTCCTCAAATGTATAGGTATAAAAATTAACCAGAACATCTTCTCCCATAGACTTTAAGGGGGTTCAAAGTTCGAGTTTGAATAGAACTTTGAACCAAACTCACAAAAGTTTGAGGTTCTAATCGAACTAGAACTTTTCATTGTTCGCTTAACACTAGTTGTACACTAATTCTCTCTTTTTATCAGGGTCACCAGCTATCTCTGACAACTGTCCATCCAAACTGCAGAATTCTACAACTTTTAAATGGGTTGTTGAAGAATAGAAGAACATGACTGCTTTCCTCCAGGAACAGAACTGACGAAATGTTGGGTGTGACATTGCTGGTCAGCTCCAGTGAAGTTCATCATCCTTGACAACCTATTCAGTGTCTACTGAAAGTACACATTTATCATTGTGTCAATCAAGTTTCATTTAGGATAAGAAACCTGTAAGGGACATTCAATAATTTTTTAACATTTTTTTCTTTTAATTTATACATAGATTTTGGCTTCTGATACGGTTAATAAGTGTTCGAATTAGATTTTTCTCATAGTTTAGCAGGGTTTTATTATGCTTTTTTAAAAGAACTTTAATACAATTTATCATAGTTTTATATAATGCATACAGTAATGACAAAAAATGTAGTATCCAAACAAAATACATTTGATAAACGAGTTACAGTATATTGGATGTCTTTTGAATGTTCCAACAGTTTTGCAGAAGCATAGCTTTTTATGTATAGTCCTTATTTGGATACAAACAGTGATTTGATTGTAGGAGGAAAAAAATGAACCTTTTTGTAATATTTCCACATATGTACCATCTTCAATGGTCTTGCTGAATGTGGCTAATCTTAATATGACCAAGGGCACCTAGTACCTTTGATTTTCTTATAGCTGCTTTTACATCTTTGTTTCTTAAGGTATAAATAAATGGATTTAGAAATGGAACAATGATAATGTACATGAGGGCGAGAAATTTGTCATGTTGACTACCTTTAGGCCTAATATATACAACAATGACTGAGCCGTAGAACAAGCTGGCGACAATGAGGTGGGAGGAACAGGTGGAGAAGGCTCTCCATTTCCCTGTAGTGCTTTTAATTTTTGAGATAGTGGCAATGATGTGGATGTAGAATCCCAAAATTATCAGAAATGGAGCCACACTGGCAAATATGGCTGCACAACTCGTGACTATGTTGCTGACCAGAGGATTTGAACATGCTATTCTCTGCATTGGAGCCAAATCACAAAAGAAATGATTGATTTCATTGGGTCCACAATACTCCAGTTTAGCTGTAGGAATTGTTGTCGCTACAGATATGACAAATCCAATTATCCATGGGGTAACGGCAAGTTTATTACAAAGAGCTTTGTTCATTAAACTTAAATAATTTAATGGATTGTTAATAGCTAAATCCCGATCTAAGGCCATCACTGCCAAAAGATAACATTCTGCTATTCCTGCAGAATTATATGCAAACATCTGGGCAAAGCATCCAGTAAACGATATCTTCTTGCTAGCATCAGATAAATTAGCTAAAAGTTTAGGAACCGTGATGGATATAAATATTATTTCCAGTAGAGCAAAGTTACTAATGAAGAAATACATTGGCGAATGAAGTGAAGGCTCATATCTTACTAAGACCAGTATGGCACTATTCCCCATAATGCAGGATATAAATGTCAATAGGACAAAGAGAA